>JACEEZ010020257.1:2500-25000 GCA_016584305.1 Chionoecetes opilio
GTTTGAGTATATACTTTTCTCATAGCTAAGGATGACCAGAATGAAGCATATAAGATGAGGACGTACGCTTTTCTTTGGCCCCCTTTTTTCCTTTTTTTTTTTTTTTTTTTTTTTTTTTTCCCCCCCTTTCTTTTTTCGCCCCGTGCCGCCCCCCTCTACCTTCGCCCTTTTTTTCCTCCCCGACTTCTCGCACCGCTTATGCAGCAGTTTCTGGTCTCGGCGTGATCTCCCCTTCTTCTTGTCCCTTTTCCCCCCTCCTGTGGTCCATTGCTTCGTCCTGCGACTTCCCCGCCCCTCCTGTCTCCCTCCTGCCTTTGCCCCTCCTTCCCTCCGCTGCACTAGATTCTCGGCAGCGTGTCCTTCTCCTATTTCGTACGTCGCAATTGCTCTTCCGTGCGTCCTCCTCTCTCCCTCCAGCCCGCCCCAGCCTCTTCCTCTTGCCCGGTCCCCTCCCCCCTTTCCTTTTCCCCGTTTGCGCGCGCTCCGCTGGTTCCCGGTTGTCGCCAGGCTCTGTACTAGGTCTGTTTTTTTTCCTTCCCGGCTCTCCGCCGCCTCCTCCTCCCTTCCCCCCCCCCCCCCCCCTTGTGCGCTCCCCCCCTTGCCTCCCGCCTCCCCGCGCCTGCTCCGCCTTGCTGCTGCTGTTCTTTTTGGAGCCCTCCCTAGTCTCTCCCTCCTCGCCCTTCCCTGTTGCTCGGCCGTCCCCCCTCCCTTCCCTCTCCCTGGCTCGGCCCGCCTTTCCCGTTCCCCTCCCCCTCCTTGGGCTCTTCTCCGCCCGCCCGCTCCCTCCGCCGTGTCCTCCGTTATCCCTCCTGGTTCCCTTGCCGCTGCCCCCCGTCGCCGCTCTCCTTTCCTGCGCCGTCCGTCCTCCTGCCCTTTTGCCGTCGTTCTCGTCCCTTAACTCGCTCCCCTCTCTCCCCCCGGCTCTGAGCTCCCCTCCCCGTTCTCCCCCTGCTCGCCTTCCGCCCCGCCCATTCGCCAGCGCGCTTGCCTTCCCTCCTTGCTGTGTCACAGTCGTTTGCGCGGCGTCTCCCCCTTTCCCGTTCCTGTCGCCGCCCTACCCGCTTCTTTCCTCTTGCTGGCCCCGCCCCTGTCGTCCGGTCCCCCGCTCCGTCCTTGCTTCGGTCCCCTCTGCCGCCGCCTTTTTTCCTCTGCGGTCCTCGGGCACTCGCTTCCGCCCATGTTCCCCTCCCCGCCTTCCCGTCGCCCGTGGCCGCTTTCCTCACCCCTCGCTTCCCTCCTCGCCCCTACCCTCCCCGCCCTCTTTTCCGTCCCCTGCCTCTCCCTCTCCCCTTTATTCTCCCCCCTCCCCCCTTCTTCTCTCGCTTTGTTTCCCTTTTCCTGCCCGTCCTGTGGGTCTTCGCGATGCGCGTGCGGGCGGAGCTTCCCTTTACATTTTTCCTCCCCGTCGACCTCTCGTGCTCGCCGTCGTCCCCCGGCCCGCGTTGGCCGTCGTTCTGTTGCTTGGGTGGGCTAGTGTTCTCTTTGTCTTGTGTTTCCTCCTGCTCCTCCCCTGTCGCCTTTGGTCGCTCCCCCGGTTCTTCCCGTCCTCCTCCTTCCTTCCTAAGGTACCCTCCTTCCTCCTCCACTGCCTCGCCATCCCCCCCCCCCACAGCACCATTCTCCGAGGGACCCTTGTTCCTAACCTCACGTCCTGATCCTGCCCCCTCCCCTCTCTGCGCTTTATGTAAGAGGTGTTTTATAGAATGTCGCGGCCCGTTTTCCTGCCCTACCGCTCCGCCCTACCCCCCCACCCCCCCACCCCTTAACATCACACCCCCCCCCCCCCCCCCCCCCCCCCACCACCCCCACACACACACCCACACCAACACCCCCCCACCACCCACACACACACAACAACCCACAACACAACCCACACACACAACACATCACACAACATTCCACCCCACACACCACCCCACCCCATAACACACACACCACACCCAACCACACCACACACACCACCACACCACACCACCCCACACCACACACACCAACACACACACACACCACACAGACACACACACACACCACACCACCACCACACCACACCACACCACACCACACCCACACACCAACCACACCACACACAACACAACACACACACACACCACAACACACACACACCACCACACCACAATACACACACACACACACACACACACACCTACACACACACACACACCACCCCACAATACACACACACACACACACACAACACACACACACACACACACACACACACCCACAATACTACACACATCACACACACACACACACACACCACACACACACACACACACACACACCACACACACACACACACACACACACAACACGCGCACCCCACACACACATTACACCAACAACACACACCCCACCCATACCACACACCCCACACCACACCACACCACACACACCACCACCACACACACACTACACACACACAACCACACACACCACACACCACACACAACAACACAAACACATACACACACATACACACACACACCACACACTACCTTCTCGCAAACGTAAATTAACAACAACACAGGTTTCTCTTCTAAAAGAAAGATTTCTTTTTTTTTCGTATTTGGTTGGGTCCGGGTAAACTCTCGTGTTTTCTTCCCTTCAGAGCGAGTGTTTTCTCCAGAGTATTTCCGTAACATCAATAAGAAAACCTCAAAAAAATATCCTATGGAACTTAACGTCAGGAAATGCTCGCACCCTTACTCTGGCCTATAGAATAGAGCGGAAGGCAAGCAACCCTATCATTTTCTCGTATCTTGTTCACGTCTAAATTCAGTTCTCGTTTCTGACACGGTAAGAAAACTTGCAGTCCCCTCTACTCCTCACAAATTTGCGCAAATTGTGAAAGGACCCTGGTATTATTATCTTCCTCGGAACCTCCATTGTCCCCATCCCTTGTACTTACTTTTCTGTGTCTTGAGCTTCGGTGTGTTTACCCCACATCGGGAATACACAACATATGTAGATGTGAGGAATGCTGAAAACTCTGAATCTTAAGTTTGTATGCTTTAGTACCCAGGAGTGTCGGGAAGACCCCAAGCAGGCAAAACGAGGTAAGGCAGAGAGAGAAGGAGGAGGGGAGCGAGGGTGGGCGGGTTGTCCACGAGGGGTTCCCGGGAGAGGGCGCTGAATGGGAGGGGTAAAAAGGCGCTGAAGTGAGGGGTAAAAAGGCGATGAAGGAGGGTAAAAGGCGCTGAAGGAGGGGTAAAAAGGCGCTGAAGGGGAGGATGAGTAGCTAGGAGGGGAAACATCTCCTTAATAATCCGAAGTGTGACTTAAACTGTTTGTATTTTCTCGCTTTATTGTATTACACGTGCGTTCGGATGATGAGCTTTTCCAGCGTTATCAAAATATGCAACATAGCTAGTACGTAATGCATCTATAAACTTCACAGTGCCTAAAAAAACCCATCAAGATTAATTCTTGCACGATATTAGACATTGAGCACTTATTTAATACATCATTTAAGTTATTAATTATTTCTTCAGGAACGCACAGGCTTAAGCACCTTTTCATTAAGGTTACACGGATTCTTTCCTGTTGTAACTAATCCTCAAACATGTATAAGGTCTGTAATAGGGAGTCTGTTTCCCTTTTTCTCGCTCCGCCGCACGGACCCTCGCTCGTTACCCCGCCCGCGCCACAGGCTGGAAAAGAGAGGCCATGTATGTAAGGCGGGCTGCCCGAGCGGGAAACCTGAGCTCCGGAAAGAGGTGTGGGAGAGACAGCGAGCCGGCGCAGGATATTTGTGGCGGGGATAACGAAGGCCGCGGAGGGGTGGGGGAGATAGCGAGGCGCGGAGGTGGGGGGAGATAAGAAGCGCGGCTGGGGGGGGGGAGATAGCGAGGCCGCGGGAGAGGGGTGGAATACGTAGCAAAGGCCGCGAGGACAGACTGGTGACACACGAATTAACAAACAGGGCAAGGAGGAGAGTAGGGGCGGGTCTTCCTCCTGCCGCGGGGACCTCTTGGGAAAAAAGACGGGAATCAAAATGAATAGGATAATACCTGAAGAAGCGGTTCTATGCTTTAGGTCACAATTTCTTGCTAGTATCGCAGTCATACTATCACTCATGTCTTCATATTGCAACTGCTCCCAAAATGTGATACAGTATGAGTTTCTTCCCAGTTCGTCGATCCCACCTATGTCTATATGAAGACTTCTATACACTTCCACCGCTCTCAAGCACTGCTATGATTGCTATGCCTGTCCTCACAACAGTACAAATCCTATGAAGCCTCCCACGACACTAACTCGCTTCTCTACCCCGTCCTAACACTATGGATGTAACGCGTCCTTCAGTGCCTCCCCAAACGTATTTTCTTTCAAAACACTAAAAACCATAGTCTCAAGTGTTTAATATAGTTTTTATGTTATATATTTTTTCATGTATGTATAATAAAACATTTGAGAATCTCTCCTAAGATTATTTTCGATAGGTTTCATCATGTTTAGGAAAGAGGTTTTTTCTTTTGATCGTCGCGTCACGAATGGTCTTGAAGAACCAAGCTAATTTATTCATTCTTTATCTGAATACCGTATATGCAAACTCCCCTGCGCACGCTGGTCGTGGTTCAACTGTGTTATCGGAACAGAAACATTGTTCGCCTGTTTAGCTTCAGCGGTGATATGTTGATGAAAAACATTACCTTCTGAGAAGTACTTGTTCAAAGCAAAAAAAAAAATAATAAATTCCAACCGTCACGTCGCTTTTAGACAAATTCTAATTGGCAAAATCAACATTAAACAGATGTGCCTTAGCCACCTGTCATGCATGTGATTAACTTGTGATTCATGGTACAAACTAATCGTCTGTACATCCACATTTGCACAAACAGTATTGTGAAATGCCAATGTTAAAAAAACTACCATGGAGAATCCTGAGATTTGGTCATGCAGAAAAAATGACAAAAGTTCGAATGTAGGAAACAATAATACACAACACCTGTTGCTGTTCCTTGCGCAGCCTGCGATCACTACTCCTCCGCCTCCTCTCCTCCCCTCCTCCTCCAGCTCCTACACGCCTTCTCCGGCCCCCCGCGTCTGGTGCAGGAGTCGTCGGGCAGACCTACTCACACTATATTACGAACTGCTCCGTGGAGGAGTTGTGCGCTTGCTCATAGCCTGTGAGCGGTGTTTGCCAGGAGGTGCACGCCAAGGGCATAGTGCACAGCGACCTTCAAGCTGAACAAACATCACCTTCACCGGGCACCGCAGCCACCCCACATTCCACCGCATAGACTTTGGCTGGGGGTGCCAAGTGAGGCGCGCCGCCCCCCAGGAGGCTTCTCCACGGTGGACGGCCCGCCAGCAGCACAAACTGTGCTCAGTGTTTGAGGACGAAGACCAAGACGAGAAGAAGAGGCGGAGGAGAAGGAGGAGGAGGAGGAGGAGACGATGGACGAGGAACGAAGACTCAGACAGAGACACTATTCGGATGGACCACGAGATCGAGGGCGGGCAGCGGCCGCGGACCTCGGGGTGACGTGTATAGCTTGGAGTGCTCCTAGGGGTAGCGGTGAAGGACCATCGCCAGAGCTTCGTCGGCGGGCCCTGATGAGGGTGTCCTCACGCCTGCCCCCACACGGACCCCCAGAAGGGCCGACCACCCTCGCCCACGTGGGCCGACGCCCCCCAAAAAAACCTGCAGGCCTCCTACACTCCTGCTCAGGGACAACTCGCCAGAGTTTGAGTTCGACGAGTGAGAAGCTTATACGCCAAATATTGTCTTAGGATCAGATTCTACACACAATGAGTAAGATAACGCTCTGTACGCCAAACTGGACCCCTTTTGGTAACAAGGGCGACATTAGATTACTAATGTTCCTGTATACAGATATATGTACTTATTCTTGATGGCTTATATATTTTTTCTTGCCATATACTCGGATATTATCATTATCACTATATTCACTATTATTAGTCATCATTAACATGCAGTTTCATCATCGTCGTCAATGTAGATATAATGAGGAGAAGAAAAAAAGAGGACACTCAGGACCCAACAGTGTGAGAGAGAGAGAGAGAGAGAGAGAGAGGGAGGAGAGAGAGAGGGAGAGAAGAGAGAGAGAGAGAGAGAGAGAGAGAGAGAGAGAGAGAGAGAGATAGAGAGAAGGACGGAGAGAGAGAACGAGAGGGAGAGAGGAGTAAGTCAAGAGAGGAGAGAGAGAGAGAGAGAGAGAGAGAGAGTAGAGTAAAAAAATTAAAACATAATAAAGCTAGTCATGATAAAGATTCAACAGTCTTAACTTTTTCTGGGAATAAAAAAAAAATTCTATTCGCAACGAACTCTTGAACTCCCTCTCATCTCAACTGCTTTCCTTCCGTGGGTGACCGAGGTTGCAGGGTGAGCGTGCCATTCTTATCTCGAGTATATGTCCTCAGAGTGACAGAGAATAACTAGACAGGACGCTGAGGAGGATGGATGCGGACTGGTCTTGTCTGGTTACGCGTGGGGACAAGGAATGGTGGGATTGTAAAGCTGGTACGAAAGAAGTGAAACCCAACAATTTTTACTTCCTTGCAAGATTTGATCCTGTAATTTGATCTATACGTGACCACAAATGCGCTTTTCACCTAGATCAAAATTATACAAATTGAACTATTCCGAATATATATACAAAAAGTGGTTTCTGTAATCCGGGAGAAAAAGACTTTAAGGTAGAATGTACGACCAGTTATCAGTAAATGTATATCTTATCTTTAGCATTCTATTAACATCATACTGACTACGTACATGTCATCAAGGACAGCAGCCACCGTTGACCTACGAGTATCTTCCCACCGTGTGACAAAAGGAAGCACTTAAGTATTGATACAATGAAACTAAAGTAAAAGCATAAACAATTGTTAAAAAAACTATGCACTGTTCAAAAAAGCAAGAGAAAAAAGAAAAACTGAGGAAAAGCAAAAAAAATATAAAAAATGATAGGAAATAGAGAGCCGGAAATAGTTATGAAAAAAACGGAGATTGTAAGAAATCCTTCGAATTTTTAAGAAAAATAACCAAGAAATCCTGAAATTTTTAAATTACTAAGAAAATCCCAGAAATCCTCGACAAAGAAACAAGAAAATTAATCAAAGAAATCCTCGAAAATGTTAAGAAAATAAGAAAATAACCCCGGCCAGGAAAAATGTGTACCAGCCAAGGGGCATCACACAGCCTGTTGGTGGAGAAGACAGGAAAACCACGTCCTCCCTCTTTACTCCCTCTTCCTTCCCTCTTCCTCCCTCACACATGATACCTCCCTCGTAAAAGCCTTTCACACTGATATCGGCACTCAATACACTGTCAAACCCCACCTATACGTACCTGGTGCTGTGAAATCTCATATACACCCCGTAATCACCAAAAGTCATCTAAAACCCACTGGCAATTATGTGATTTCACGTATTTTGAAAGTTCGAAACAACATCATTCGGAAAAAAAATGGGTGTTGCTATCGATGAGGTATAGGCCATTGAGATGGGACGTGTTAGCCGGCTTATCATCGTAGTGTCCGCCAATAATGTGAATAAAAAAGAGGCCGGCCGTGGGTGTCTGAGCAATACGCCCCCAGGGTTGAGGCGCATAATAATTGGATGGTGGTGCGCGGGCTCTGACCGAGAACCACCGAGGTCTGACTCCCTCCTCCCGCGTTCCCACCTGCGTGCGCCCCACGTGTAAAGGTAACGAGGTATTGCAGGCTAGGAGCGTTTCTCTTGAAATGAAAGGTAATACAAAGGATGTTACTTTAGGTTACTACTCCTATACACTATACTATCTATTACTACTACTCCTTACTACTACTACTATACTATACTCTACGTAACTATACTACTATACTACTTACTACTACTACATACTAATACTACTATACTACTACTACTTACTACTACTTACGTACTACTATAATACTACTACTACTACTACTATACACGACTACTATACTACACTACGATACTTACTAATAAATACTACTACTACTACTACTACTACGACTATACTAACTACGACTACTACACTACTACTACTTACTACTACTTCTACTACTTACTAAATACTACTACTACTATATACTATACTATACTTTACTACCTACGATGACTACTACTCCTATAATACTAGACCATACTACTATACTATACTACTACTACTACTACACTATACTACTACTACTAACTACTATAACTACTAGACTACTACTACTACTATACTACTACTATACTACTACTAATACGACTACTACTACTATGACTATTACTGTAACTACGACTACTGACTACTACTTACTTACTACTGTTACTACTTTTGCTTCTACTACTTTTATACTACTTTACACCACTTCTACTACTACTTACTACTTACTTCTACCGTAAGTAAGGTCTGTACTACCTTAGGTTTCGTAAGGAAGGCAAGGCTTATAGAAGCTAACCAACAATTGAAAAGTGTTTGCCGCATTTTATCCTCCCTGGTATGACAAAGTAAATGATAGTTCTATGTAAGCTTAAGTGAAACGATAGCAGTGTGTTGCACAAACTACTCAATATTGTACCAACCGCCTGAACGTTGATAACTTATGTAAGAATATATTTAATTCGAGTATATTACATAGCGAGCAAAATGTTGATTCCCTCTTGAACAGTATTTCAGTATATACGAAAAGATGAGAGAGTGTCAGTGTCTCCCTCAGGCACGATACAGAGTAAAGGGTTCGGTTCCCGCGGGGTTTGAATATTCATGAAAATCTTACGTGAATACAGAAGTGGAAATTATTGACATAAATTAGGCGAAAACGAGTCAAATTGTAATCGGAAAATGGCAATGAAACTGTAAACCGATTGGGAAAGAGAAAAATCTTAAAATAAATGCATACAAAGTTCTTAAAATAGCAAATTTGTTCATGCATGTATTTTTTATTCTTCTATATATATTTTGTTTTACCTTCAACAGCAGCGTGGAGAATACTGACTAATTTCAGAGGAGATAAGAAATTCTATAAAAAAACGTTGTCGTCCGTGAATGCAAATGATTTTACACCAAATGTTCTATGCAAGTGGGACTGGACCAAAACAACTCGTATTGGAGTAATTTCCTAAACTGCAAACACCATATACGCGCACAACCCATTAGCTCTATTTCTCCTAAACCAAAACTAAAGGTTAATCCGATAAGCACCGATGAATGATACTGTAAACCCACTTGAAATAGTAGAAGATTTATGTTGAGGCTTTGATACTGCAAGATGCTAAGCCCCGCCGACGAAGAGGGTGTAGGGAAGCTC
Source organism: Chionoecetes opilio (assembly GCA_016584305.1). Taxonomy (NCBI): domain Eukaryota; kingdom Metazoa; phylum Arthropoda; class Malacostraca; order Decapoda; family Majidae; genus Chionoecetes; species Chionoecetes opilio. Next base: position 11,791 of record JACEEZ010020257.1, read on the forward strand.
AACGGCGGGTGTTGCTTCTGTTTAGCGGTCCCCCAAACCTCTACGGTTCTATCCAATCGGCCGCTGATGTGGCATGACAACTAACCCCGGCACCCCTACCTGAAGGGTGCCAGGTTGGGCATATCTCCTTTTACTGAAGGTAAAAACGGGTAGTGGCCCGTGGCGTGAGACACGGGAAGGCGACGCAGGGGAGGGGTCTAACTTATGACGATTGCGGGCAAACGCCCTCGGGAACCCGCATCTAAATGAGTGGTAGGGTACCCTTAGCAACTTTTTTTTTGGGTGGCAGGGCGGTGCGGAGGCGGCGCTGCCCGTCGAACTCACTACTGGAAAACCTCCGGAGGATCTTCGTGTGGGCACGTGGAACGTTCATGAGCAATCAGACGATGCGTCGAGTACCTCTCTATCGGGGGGGCCTCAGTAGGCGGAGGGTTGGATATAGTGGGACTCTTGAGCGAGGAGGCTGCAGTGCCAAGATAGCAGTGGGGGTTAACACTACTATGGTTCGTATGAGCAATGGGACAATGTCGGGGAGTGGATATAGGATCTCACAACTGCAGCCGTCAGTTGTTGAGGTATTCGGTTGATGAGGTATAATGCGGGTGAGGATGAAACACACGTGGTTTTGTCTCTTGTTGCAGTATACGCTCCTACGAGTAGTGCGTAAAACGGAAGAAAAGGAGAGTTCTATGTTCAAACTCGACTATGTATTATACCAGTGTCCTCCCTCGGGGACACACTCATGTCTGGGCGACTTCAATTGATACTACTGCACTGTGAGGGATGGCTAAGAGTTATGTGTTGGCCAGGCTACAGGTACCAGAAACACCAAAAGTTCTTGCTTCTGAATTTCGCAAGCGTCCAGAAGATTTGAGAATGCAGGTTCTTGTATCAGGACCAGAGCTGCCCACCGCTGGACAATGGTATAGTCAATGCCGGAAGGGGTTTAGCTAAGGAGATCGAACACACGTCAGCGTTAGTACTCGTTGGAGGATCTCCAGAACTGCAGGGTTTTACCGGCTCAGTGCTGAGGTTGGAAAAACAGATCAAAGACTGTTGGCTCACTTAAGCTCAAGTCAAGTCCAGGAAAAATCTCATGAGGTAACAATACTGTGCTTCATCTGGAAAAAATGAGAGGATTGAATGTGCTCCATGAGTATGCGGTGGCAAGTTATCAAATCGATGGATGTGCTCGGTTACCTCGGGACCGTAAAACTGTTGGATAACCTCAAAACGTGAAAAATTACAGGCTGCAAGGAGTGTATTGGGAGCGCCCGTGGGTCAAGGCGGGGTTTGTCTCGACGGAGACGTCGGAGACAATACGAGGAGAGTCGTGCTGCCCAGGCTGGCGGGGAACAGGACCAGCACCAGGGCTCTGTCCGCCGGACTAAGAACCCTCGGGGAGACAGGAGAGATATTCAGGAGTCTCGCTGAGGATTCGAGGGTCATTGAACGCTAATGACCTCCGCCCCGCCATACCGAGCCTGAAGAAGTCCGTTCCAAGTCCCATCTCGGCCGAGTGCTATTCGAATAGCAGCATGGGAGCCGCGTGTCGCGGACATGGGATGGACAAATGGCGCGTTGGGGCTGAGTAATTTGGGAATGAGAACTACCCGCTGAGTTACAGGCAATGGATGCCGATCTACACATTGACGAAACGCACCTCTTTGAGAAGTCAGAGGAGGCTGAAGCAAGTTGAGGGTGGAACGGCAGCTGGTGTCGTAATATCAGTGCGGAGTCCTCAAAAAAGCTGGGGGTGAGGCCATGATCCGCGGTGCAGCTCGGTCCTTCTCCGCCGTGTGGCAATCAGGTACCGAACTTCCTGAGGAAAAGGGGGCTGGTCGGCCTATATGGAGAGGGAAAGGTGACCGTTCAGGACTGCAACAATCGCGATACACTCCTCAGCGTGCCAGGCAAGGTGCCTTGCCCATCTATTGCTGACACGGGAATCGCAGGTCATTGCTGAAGCATCAGAGACATCAGCAGTTGGGTTCACGCCGGGTAGTCAACAACGGACGTATCCTAGCTCTTCGTGTCTGGTGGAACGCCGAGTGAGTTCGACAGCGGAGGCTGCAGCATTGTTGATATCAAGAAGGCGTTTGGACTCGTGCATGTGAGGTCACTCCGGGGATTTCTGCGACTCGCGGGATTCCCTGCTAGACTATTGGTTGATAATTGGTCTGTATTCGGGGAAATGAGAGTGATGTGAAGTGTGGGTAGATGTATCACGCCTCTTTCCTGTAATACAGGCGTGAGGCAAGGGTGCGTCCTTGCCCCCAATCCCCCAACCCTATTCAACACTTGTATGGATGGTATTGGAAAAGTTGTGAGATCAAAGTGATTGTGGGCATCGTCGGCAACACCAAGATCACTGATCTTGTTTTTGACGATGATGCAGTAATCTGTGCTGAGTCGCTGGAAGGTCCTGGTAATGCTCTCGAGGCGCTGAACGAGGAGGCAAAACATTGTTGGACTGGAGGTCTCCTGGCTTAAGACCAAGGTCCAGGTGGCTTGGAGGCTTACTAGATGACAAAACAGTCAGTATGTTCATTCGTGCGGCGAGGACATTGATATCTTGGAAAGGCCTTACCTACCTGGTAGCGCCATTCCATAATGACGGCGGGTCACGTCAAGAAGTCGTACGTTGGAGTTCGGCATAGCTCAACGGTGTTGGGACCTCGCCAGCCGGAGTATTGGCTGGTGGCTGGTTACTGTGCCGGAGGACAAAGATCCGGGATTTCAAGTCGACTTGATACCTGCTCCTACTCTATGGTTGTGAGAATGTGGACACTACAATAGTGAGTGCATAGAGGAATTAATGCCTTTAGGTAATAAGTGTCTCACAGAATCATGAGGTACCGGGATGATTACGGGTCAAATCAGCGATTGCACGTGAGACTGAATCGAGCCTTATTACCCTGCATGTCAGCAACGCCAACTGGCATGGGGCATGTGGCACGCTACCTGAAAACCGATTCCTTCCCACCGGGTGAATCTGTAGAGACAATCCGGCGTGGTGGAGACCAAGGGGGCGCCCACAGGCTCGTGGTGGGGCAAGTTGATGTTTCTTGTCGAGCGCTGCTGGTATGGGAAAAAGGAAGCCTGCATGGGGATCGCGCCGTGGTGCCCCCCGGGAGGGCGTCGTAGGGGGGCGAGACGATGCGCCCGGCGCTATGCACCCAATGATTGATTGATTGATCATAGATGCTTTTTAACTTTATTTCATCCTTTCAGAAAATTCATATCAACTTCATTTGTTCTTTCATTGATTCTTCATTTCATTCAAACACGCGTCTTTCTATGATGTCTTTGAAGTGCGGCTGGAGGTCACGGCGCTTCGCACAAGGTCTCGTATGAATGCATGAATACTCTTGTTGGTAGTGTGAGTGTTTAGATGGATGGGTGCCCGTGGAGGGATATTGACACAAAGGAGCTTAAGAGCGAGTGTTGTTACCTTGAATAGTTATCAATTGCTATCATCATTTATTTTCACAATGTATATATTAGAAAAAAAAAAATTAAATTTTCATTATGTATTATAATTATTATTAGTTAGACTTAGTTATCATAATTATATTACTATTAGATTATAGCATTAGTACAGTTATTGTGTCACCACATTATCAAATTATTATTATTGATTGTATTATTATGATTATTATATGTCGTTATTATGATATTTATTTATTTATTTCCCTTACGACTAACTACTACACTACTAAGTAATACTACTACTACTCTACTACGATACACTACTACTGCTACTACTACTACTACTCTACTACTACTATACTGCTACTATACTATACTCAACAATACACAACCACCACTAATGTTTATAAAAAACAGAAGGTTTGCCTTATACTCAATAAGATATTTTTCCTTGAACGTTTGAGACCCAAAAGAAAAGGTTTCTCACAAGGGGACAAAAAAGGTCCAATGATGGAACCTCGTTCATCGACACCTCCCCTCCTCTCCCATGACCTGCCCCATTGGCCTCTATATCAAGCCCGTCCTTAGTCATATTTCCTCTAAAATGCTCGATTATCTGCGTTATCTCCTCCACATCATAATTTACCTAATCCTCCTCTACTTCCTCCTCGTCATATCATATTAATCATACTCCCCTCACTCTTCCTCATTTCAAACCCATGTCTTCTCGAGCTAACCTATTCCGCCCCCCAGTATCCCTCTCTCCTCCAACCACCGCAATATCCCAGGCAGGTGATATACAGGCCTCCAAATCCCATCCGTGTTCCGTCGCGGCGAAAAAAATAGCGCCTCTTCAGGTATAAATTTATACGTCCGACATTAAACACTTATGCCGTCTGGGGCGGCAGTCTGTGTAAATGGACCGTAAACGGATTTTTTTTTTCACCCTCGGTAGCCAATACTTTGTCAACGGGGGCCCGGTGCACTGGTCGGTGTCGGGTGAGAAAGTCTGTTACGAGGGGAAGTCCGTTTACTAACAAGGAAGGTTGGATCACACAAGCCGCCGGACCTATATGTCAGTGATGCCACACGATACCGTGTGTTACATCTGTCGCTTGTGATGAAGTCGCTAAAGTAGGTGGAGGGTATACTTAGTTTTATCTGGTCATAAAGAAAAAAACATTCATGAATCGAAACTAGCGCTCTGCTTTGAATTACTGATGTGAAGGACCATTAAATAGCCTTTATTCAGTGAATCAGAGTAATTTACGGGATTATTTTACCAATAGGGCGAAATCCCTACACAATTGGGAGTGGTTATGTTTACCCAGTATGGATTCTAGGAACCATCTCTCTATGATGCTTCCGTCGCAAATCACACTTTTGGACATATGACTTGTTGTATAGGGAGGCGAGAGGACAAAGTGGTATGTCCGCCTCACTCTTCTTCCTCTTGTGAACTGCATCACCTTGTCTGCCCTTGCCGCGGACACTTTTGACGACGATTTGGGTTTAGTATGGAGGTTAGGTAGGTTAAGTTTGGTTAGGTTAGTGAGACAAAAAGTGGGTAGGTTAGTTTGATTTTCATATCTAGACGTACACGGACTCCTAGTAAAAAATACTTATATCTCCAAAAGTTAGTTATTTGACGAGGAAGCTCATAGAGAGCATGTTTTACTAGATCATAAGGTAAACAAACATAAACACACTCCAATTGAGTAGGGGAATTTCGGTCTAGTGTAAATAATACCCGTAAATTTACTCAGATCATGCATAAAAGGCCTATTTAGGTCATCACATCAGTATAATACAAAAGCAGAGCGCATTATTCGATTAATGAAGTTTTCTTATACAGAATAAAAACAGTATACCCTCCTACTTTACGAACATTCAGTCACAAGCGACAAGATGACACACGGTAGCGTGTGGCATCACTGACAAGCGGACTCCGGGGCTTGTGATAACACGTCTTGGTTAGTAAACGGATTCCCTCGTAAACAGATTTTGGCTCACAAGAACGGCGGTGATGGCAGGTCAAGTCATGTCGGCATCCCGTATTTGCCTCCTGGACGCGGGGATGCCGCGGTTATGACAGGGCGACGTGAACCAAATCACTGCATGAGTACCTTGTAGCCGAGAGAATAGCGAATATTGGTTCTGTGTTGTAAGGAGGTGTTGTTGTCAAAGCGGATGTACCGAAGGAGATTTTATGTTTGGATTCACCGCAGAATAGAATCCTCTTCGATTTTTTTTCGATTTTTGTTTTGTCAAGAAATTATAACAAAAAAGAGTCATTTTCTTGATTAATAATTACAATTCGATCTCCTTTTTCTAAGCTCATAATGAAAGGCCTTGATATAACTCAAGATCTAAGGAAGTGCTTTATGGTAGCAATCTCGATTTTGTTTTTCCTTTTTTAACGCGAAACATTAATCGTGGAGGAAACATAAAGTATGGGAACACTGGTATGTACATGACGTGTGTTCTGGGTATGTTGTCAATGTTTCACCGATCGCTTGATCGTGTGTGACGATGCGAATGTAACCGCGCCGGATTTTGCCGCGCCCTCCCCTGTATACCGATAACCACACGCCTCTTCCCCTAATAACACAGCCTCAAGTCGCAGTCGCGGCCTGGATGGCATTCCAGCTTTATGCTTCACGGAACGAGAAACATCCATGCTGGGCGAATGATATGATCTCCATACAATATGTAATTATCAAATTATTACTGGAATTTTTACGAGTTCAACAATACTTATTTTCATAACTTAAAAATTCTCAAAGTGTTGGCTATGATAGGCTCTCTATAATTCATAATATTTGTAATATCATTCAGTGTGTCTGTTCAAATAAACTAATAACAGATAAACAAATTACCAAAATAGTGACAAATAAACTGTCAATAACAAACGAATAACAAATAAAACTGTCAAAAACAACGAATAACAAAATAAACTGTCAAATATAATATCGCTTTTTGTTTACATTTCAGGCCGGAATGGGCCTCTTAACGATTTAGCCTTTCCAGCCCCCGAGGCCCTTGGCGGCACAGGCTCGCCCGGGGTGAGTTTTTACGAAGTTTTGGATTTTTTGCCTCCATAAAGCCAAATTCGTGACAAATAGTATGATGCAAATGAACAACGAGTAAGTGGTTTCAATATTAGTATGTATCTATTAGAGGGAAACATAAGGACATGACTCAAAGCATTTAGTTTTGTGTTTGAATAACAGGGAGAATGACAAAGGGGTTGTTTAGGAGTCACTGGGAAAGAGAGAGTTCCTGCTGTAAGATTATAGAGGGACACAGAGAATGAGTGGCCGGGTATTGTCCTGGGCCGCATTGTGTGGTCAAGTAACCGATGTTCCTTGCACGAATTCGACAGGATGTGAAAGGTTTATGAGAAAGCTGGATAAAAGAAGCTATTTTGATTCTACACATTTGTGAATAACTTTTTCCCCCTGCAGCATACTTATAATAATGGAGATGTCGAACAATGCTTCACGTGGGAATTGAACGTTGCTGTAGTTTTTCAGACAAAGAAAATGCAAAGAAAAAAGTATTACAAAGAAAAGAGTATTGAAATACAAACAAAAAATACTGAAATAGCTACAAAGAAAAGAGCATTACGTGAGGGCCGTGAGGGACGAGGAGTTATTATCATGACTACTCAAGGCAATATAGCGGATGGGAATTTGCCTTGAAGAAAGTACCATCCTCTGTTAAGTAATTGTGTGTGACAGAACCCCGATCTGATACACGATATTCACAAAGGAGAATTTACTAATATTCAGAGAGCAAACAAAATATCGTGTTTCGTAGTCTAAGTTGTATAAGACAAAAACGTTATAGTAGGAATAAAACAGAAGCGTGATACACTTGCTAAAATGTCTTCCTTAACCTAAATGGCTGTCTTATTTATGGGGATTGGCAGCTAGCTAACGGCCTTTTTGTACTTATTTTTCAGTCCTTTGAGATGTAAAAAGATATACAATGACAGCAACAATTACACTGATAATTACCCATAGACCTTCGTTGCCTAAAATATCGTCCACCTTCACGCGTATTACGTGGCATCAATACGAAGCTCACACAGGTACTGAAAACAAGCATAGCAATCATAAATATAGAGCATAACAGTCATAAATAAAGAGCATAACAGTCATAAATAAAGAGCATAACAGTCATAAATAAAGAGCATAACAGTCATAAATAAAGAGCATAACAGTCATAAATAAAGAGCATAAACAGTCATAAATAAAGAGCAAACAGTCCTAAATATAGAGCATAAAAGTATAAATAAAGAGCATAACAGTCATAAAAAAGAGCAAAACAGTCATAAATAAAAAGAGCATACAGTCATAATAAAAGAGCATAACAGTCATAATAAAGGGATAACAGTCATAAATAAGAGCATAACAGTAATAAATAAAGAGCTATACAGTCATAAATAAGGATAACAATTAATAAAGAGCATAAACAGTCATAAATAAGAGCATAACAATATAAATAAGAGCATAACATCATAAAAAGGAGATAAACCTAGTCAATAAATCAAGAGAAAACAGTCATAAAATAAAGAGATAACAGTCATAAATGAAGAGCATAACAGTATAAATAAAGAGCAAAACAGTATAATTTAAGAGCATAACAATCATAAATAAAGAGCATAACTAGTATAAATTAAAGAGCAAACAGTCATAAAATAAAGAGCCATAACAGTCATAAATAAGAGCCATAACAGTCATAAATAAAGAGCATAACAGTCTCAACATAAAGAGCATTACAGTCATAAATAAAGAGGCATAACAACATAAATATAGACATAACAGTCTAAATAAGAGCATAAACTAGTCTAAATAAGTAGCCATAACATTCCTCCAAACACGTAGCATAACAGTCATAAATAAAGAGCATAACAGTCATCAATAAAGAGCATAACAATCATAAATAAAGAGCATAAACAGTTATAAATAAAGAGCATAACAGTCATAATAAAGAGAAACAGTTATAAATAAGAGCATGCAGTAAAAAATTAAAGAGAATAACAGTCATAATAAAGAGGACATTAACAATCATAAATTAAAGATCAAACAGTTATAAATAGGAGCATAACAGCATAAATAGAGAGATATACAGGATACATTAAAGAGAATAAACAGAATTAAATAAAGAGCAGAACAGTCATAAATATAGAGGCATAACAGTCAATAATAAAGAGCATAACAGTAAAACAATAGAGCATAATAGTATAAATAAGAAATTTCTGGACACACAAAACACGGGGAGCTGCGGCAGAAGGGAGCAACATTTTACATAAAAAAAAAAACATGCATCTTTTATGTATACTACAAGTCGATTACAATATAGATATTACGTGTATATGTGGGATGTGCGAAATTACGTTTTCTTCGCTAGGTTTAATGGTAGTTTGTTTTTCTTATGTAATAAATGGTGGTATCACTATCTTCAACACAGGGTAGGTTTGTTTTTCTTATAATAATGGTGGTATCACTATCTCAAACACAGTGGTCGGTTGTTTTTCTTATAATAATGGTGGTATCGCCTATCTTAAAAACAGTGGTAGCGTGGTCTTGTCTTATAATAAATGGTTGGTATCGCTATCTTCTAACACAGTGGAGGATTGTTTTTCGTATAATAACACTGGGTAAACAGCCAACAAATCGTCAGGGTTTCTCAGTTGATTTAGACTAATTTAGGTGTTCTGAGTCCGAATATACTCTAAAATATTTGTTTGATGGGTTTGGGGATTGAGGGCCCCACGTGGGGACCCCCCATCTGGGGGCCCTAAATGTTGCCCCCCCCGGGGTTTTGCCGGGGCCCCCCCCCCCTTTGTAATAGGATATAACCCCCCCGTTTTTCCCCTTAACAAGCCTATACCTTATTTTCATTCCCTTTAAAATTTTCCTCAGAAAAAATTTAATATCTCCTATAATTCAAACATTTGTAAAATTCCTTTCATTTCGCTGTAAAAATAACAAATTTAAACAAAAAAACCAAATTAAAAAAACTAATAAAAAATTTACACTGCAAAAAAAAATAATAAAAAACAAAAAAAAACTAAAAATTTAAAGTCAAAAATTACTAACAAATTTAAAATTCCTATAAATATTTGACTAACTAAATAATTTTATTTTAGTCAAAAATACAAAACTATATTTTTAATGTTTTACATTTCCAGGCCCTGGAATGGCGCCTTTTTGAGGGGATGGGGCTTTTTTCCAGCGGCCCTTCCCTTTTGGGGGGGCCGGTTTCGGGGGATGAGTTTTTAGGGAAGTCTTGGTTTTTTTTTGCCTTTTAAAAAATGCAAAGTTCGTGAAAATATTATGATGCCCAATGAAAAACCCGAGGGGGGGGGTTGGGGTTTTCAATATTATTTAATGTTTAAATTAGGGAAAAATTGAGGACATGAATAAAATTGCTTTTATATTTGTATTTAAAATATCGGGAAGAATGCCCAATATTTAGTTTTTTTTAGGATCCGGGGAAAAGAGAATGGGGTTTCCTTAGGGTTAGGATTAAGGGGACACAAAAAAGGTAAAATTGGGCCGGGTATCTGCCCTGGCACCTATTGTGCGGGGGCCAAGAAACCCATTTTTTTTCCGGGGAACACAAATTCAAACAAGATTGTAAAAAGTTTTTTATGAGAAAGCGGGAAATTAAAAAGAAGGTTTTTTGGACCCAAACTTTTTGGGTTTGATAACACTTTTTTTTCACTCGACATTCCCTTAAATCATGGTTGGCAAAATTTGGGCATCACGTGGGTTTAAAACTCCGGGTTTTTTTAGCCCAAAAAAAAGGGAAAAACCCAAAGAAAAAGGAGTATGAAAAAACAAAAGAAAATCCCGAAATAGTTTAAAAAAAAAAAAAATATTATGTGAGGGCCGTGGGGGAAACGAGGAAAAAAAAATTTGCAATAAACTCTAAAGGCAATGTTTTGGATTTGGGGAATTTTGCCTTAAAGGGAAAGTACCACCCTCTTTTAATTTAATTGTGTGTGATAAAACCGCGATTTGATACACGATATTTATATAAAAAGGATTCACAAATATTCAAAGGGTAAGAAAAAAAAAACTTTAATTTTCATAGTCTAAATATTAAAAAAACACAAAAGGTTTTAGTAGGAATAAACGGAACCCGAAAAATAAAACTTGTTTAAACTGCCCTTCCCTTTAAAAACTAAATGGTTTGTCATCCTTAGGGGAGTTTGGCAGCTAAGGGGCCCTTTTTGTACTTATCTTCAGTCCTTTTTTTGAGATGTAAAAAAAGAAAAAAAAAATAAAGAACTCACTTAATTTTCACAGATAATTTCCCATAGACCTTCGTTTTTTTAAAATATGTCTCCCTTTACGCGTTGTTTTTTCCCCGGGGGCATCAATACGAAGCTAAAACGGGGTACTGAAAAACTACCCTTTACCCAATCATAAAAAAAAAGAGCATACCCGGCATAAAAAAAAACAGCTTTAGCAGAACACAAAAAGAGCATACCAGTAAAAAATTTAAAGGGGCATACCCAGTCAAAATAAAGACCCAAACATCATAAATAAAAAAAAAGGCAAAAACAGTCATAAAAAAAAAGAGCACAAAAGTCATAAATTTAAAGAGCAAACCAGTCATAAACAAAGAGCTTTAACATTTTAAATAAAAAAGGGGCCAAGCATCAAAAATAAAAAAGGGCTTTAGCAGTAACACATAAAAAATCCCAGTAAAAAAATAAAGAGCATAGAAAGTATAAATAAAGAGAATAACGTCAAAATAAAAAAGCATAACAGTCATAAAAAAAAAAAACCCCATAGCAGCCCATAAAAAAGAGGCATAAACAGTCATTAAACAAAAAAGGCTAACAGTCAAAAATAAAGGGGCAAACAGTCATAAATAAAGACCCCAAACCAGCCCAAAAATTAAAGAGCATAACAGTCATAAATATAAAACCCAAACATTTCATAAAAAAAGAGCATAACATCTTAAAAAAAGAGCATAACAGTCTTTAAATAAAGAGCAAAACCCAGCCCATAAAATAAAAAACCCTTAAACAGCTTTTCCTAAAACCCAAAAACCCAGTCTTTAAAAAAAAACCCAAAAACAGTCATAAAAAAAAGGCATAACTTCTTTAAATAAGAGCTTAAAACCTCAAAAAAACAAAGAGCATAACAGTCATAAATAAAGAGCAAAAACAGTAATAAAAAAAAAGAGCAAAAAACAGTCTAAATATAAAAATAAACAGTCATAAATAAAGAGCAAAAAAGTAATAAAAAAAAGAGCAAAAACAGTCATAAATAAAGACCCATAACAGTCATAAATAAAGAGCATAACAGTCAAAAATTTAAAGGGAGCAAAAACCATTAAAAAAAAAAAAAAGAGCATATAAGCCCAAAAAAATTTTGAACAAACGGGTCAAAAAATAAAACCCTAAACAGCATAAAAAAAAGAGCATAAAACAGTCTAAAAAAAGACCCTAACAGCCCTTTAAATTTATAGAACATAACATTTCAAAAAAAAGAGCAAAAAAGTCTTTAAAATAAAGGGGGTAACAGTCATAAAAAAAAAGAGCATCAGCCAAAAAATAAAGAGCATTACAGTCTTTAAACAAAGAGCAAACAGCATAAATAAAAAAAGAGCATAACAGTCATAAATAAAGAGCATAACAGTCATAAATATTAAACAAAAACGTAAATAAATAAAGGGGCATAACAGCCAAAAAAAAAGAGCAAAAAACAGTCAAAATTTTAAAAAGGCCTAAAAAATTCAAAAATAAAGAGCATTACATTCAAAAAACAAAAAAGCATAAAAATCATAAAAAAAGAGAAAAAACGGGCCAAAAAATTAAAAAGAGCAAAAACAGTCAAAAAATAAAAAATCCAAAACCCTTTCAAAATAAAGAGCATAACAGTAAAAAATAAAGGGGTTTTTCCAGTAATAAATAAAAAAAACATAAAAATCATAAAAAAAAAGAGCATAACAGTCAAAAAATAAAGCAAAACCCCAGCCCATCTAAGGGGGCATCCCCAAGTCATAAATAAAGAAATTTTTTCTGACACCACAAAACCGGGTATTTTGCGGCAAAAGGGCAATAAGAAAACCCTTAAATAAAATAAAAAAAAAAACATACTGATCTTTTATGCAATACTATAATTTGATTACAAAAAAGCATTTTTAAAGTTCAGTGGGAGTGCGAACGTTACTTTTTCTTCGCTAGTTCTTAATTGTTTTTGGGTTTGTTTTTTTTTAAAATTTTTGGGTTTGGGTTTTATAATTTTCCCGTCAACACATTTGGTGGGTTTGGTTTTTCTTATAAAAAGGGTTTGGGTATCACTTTCTTCAACACATTGTTGGGTTGTTTAATTTTTCTAAAGTAGGTCATTTGTAGGTTTTTTTAAAATAAGGGTTTTTAGTTTCAGCACATTTCTCGTAGCTGTATAAAAAAAACCATTCTTCAAAAAAAAAGAGCCCTGGTGGCTTTGAAAAAAATCGGGTTTCTCACCTCACGGGTTGATGACGTGATTTTTCAATTCCCAGATAGAGACGGGGAGTACATCCCGAGGTTTTGGGAAAACCATGCCATTAGGGTGATTTCTGTTCCTTTGATGAGAAGCCTCGCAAACATCTTGGTGGCCCCCTTGGGAATAGCTATTGAGATGGGGGGGGGGACGCTCTTTATAGGATAAAATTTAAGGAGATGAAGTTTAAACGTTTCTATGTGCCGTTTTTTCTTGTATTAGAAGTGAGTTTTTGGGGGGAAGCTGAATAAACTGTGGCC
>JACEEZ010020257.1:27500-32500 GCA_016584305.1 Chionoecetes opilio
TCTCTCTCTCTCTCTCTCTCTCTCCCTTCTCTTCTCCCCTCTCTCTCTCTCCTCTTCTTCTCTCCTCCTCCTCTCTCTTCTCTTCTCTCTCTCTGGTAATTAAAAAGGGGCTTTAAATTTTATGACATATTCATTTTTTCTTTCAAAAATATTCCACAAAAATTTCCCAACTTTGACGTGTTTTGGGAACAACTAAGTCAGTAACCCAACGGGGCCCCCCGCATGCCGCGGCGTCACGCCTTGCTCGTTTTGAATCGCTAACTGGTTTTTTTCTCAGGCTTCCCTCTATTTTTTTCTTATTCATTTATTTTTGTTCCGTTCATTTATTCTGTATCCTTTTTTTCTGACGAATTTTGGGAGCGAAAGAAAAAAATAATTAAATTACAGAGAAATCCAGCCCGGCAGACAACGAAAAATTCATATTTTCATCGTCCTGTGTATGAGAATGTAATATTTCACTCGAAATATTATTGTTATTATTATTTTTTTTTACATTTCGGCCCATAGCACCTGCAGGCAGTATTGGTCCCCTAGGCGGGGATGGTATACCATAGGCCCTGGAGGTTCAATGTGATCTTGTGCAATGGAACAATGGAGCTTGAACAATGGAGTTCAATGTGTCTTGGTCCCCAAGGCTGTGATGGTTGGCTCTCGCCCGTGGTGGTGCAGGCAGGATTTTTGCGCCATCAATAAAACCGCACGATAGAGTGTGTAGCAAAACCTGAATAGTAACAAGAGTGTACGTAAAAAGAGCTACATATAAGATAAGCGCAATTATTTATTTTTTTACTTTTCCGCGATCAGTATGACGTTGCGCTGCAGAATCCCATCGTGGGGGAGAGAGAGAGAGAGAGAGAGAGAGAGAGAGAGAGAGAGAGAGAGAGAGAGGGGAGAGAGAGAGAGAAAAGAGAGAGAGAGAGAGAGAGAGAGAGAGAGAGAGAGAGAGAGAGCGAGGAGAGAAGAGAGAGTAGAGAGAGAGAGAGAGAGAGAGAGAGAGAGAGAGAGAGAGAGTCCTGTGAGTCCAACGCAGAGGACAATGATTTGCAAAGAGGGAAGATAAAAAAAAAGAAGAGACGTAGGATAAAAAGAAGGAAGAAAAAAAGGGGGAGGAAGAGGAAGAAAATAAAACTTGTCTATCTCAATGATGATGTGGAAACGGCTGGTTCGCTGGGCAACGTTTTTCACGTCAAACATTTTATCCTTCTGTATTCTTCCTTTTTTCTTTGAAGGCGAGAGAACAATAAGTCATGTGCGAAAAAAGTGTGTGAGATGACGACTGGGTTTTGAACAATCCTTCGTGTATGTGTTGTGTGTGTGTGTGTGGTGTGTGTAGATGTGTGTGTGTGTGTGTGTTGTGTGTTGTGTGTGTTGTGTGTGTGTGGTGTGTGTGTGTGTGTGTGTGTGTGTGTGTGTGTGTGTGTGTTGTGTGTGGTGTGTGTGTGTGTGTGTGTGTGTGTGTGTGTGTGTGGTGTGTGTGTGTGTGTGTGTGTGTGTTTTTGTTTGTTTGGTTTGTTTGTGTGTGTGGGTGGGGGGGGGGGGGGGGGGGGGGGGGGGGGGGGCCGCGGGGGGAGGGGGGGGGGGGGGGGGGGGGGAGGGGGGGGGGGGGGGGGGGGGGGCGGGCGGGGGGGGGTTGATTCTTTACTTTTATATTAAACAAGTTGACAGGTGATGTGTTATTTTTTTTGTCGTAATGTATATATCATTAGTGAATTGAACTGCCACGCGCCGATTGGAATATCCGTATATTAGGATGGTCGTTAACAAATGAAAGTTGTAAAAATAGTGCTCCTCACTCGATTCCTGTTATACTTTTTAAAAAACATGTAGACAAAATGTTATCAAATAGCATGACATTTACCTGGTGCCTCAATGACCTTGAAGTTTTCCCCATGAAGGCAATGTAGTGCTAAATGCAAGAGGGCTTTGTAACGAACATGCCCGTGTCTGTCTTATTAGATGTCTTTCTAAGTTTAATTGTAGCAAATTGTCCTCAATGATAACATAAGTTCATCTGTTTTTATCCGCTTAAGTAGTACAAGTTTCTTTTCCAGACGTTTGCTTTTTTTTGTTCTTTGTGTGTGATGGCAGGGTCCACTAATACGCATAAACGGTACCTTTGGTGGCAACCACTGGAAAACAATCCCTGGAGCCCAAACTACCATCTGCGAGAGAAGCTCCTGGTCTTGTTTATTTACATGGGAAGGGGCCGAGTGGTTACTAAGCTCGATGTTCAGAAGAGAAACATCCGCGTTTCCGGCACACGAGGTCTCCGCTCATTGTTGAAGAAGTCTGGGCTAGGGCAAAATTCCAATGCAACGAATTGATAAGGTGGCCACGAAGTCAGAGCTGCATAAAGAATATGCCCTTATCCGGAAGAACAAGAGTCGCCCTACTTCTACTCAAAGTGAGCGACAAGAAGTTTCGTGAGAAACTAAATGACCTGTTCGACGTGGCCCATGCAAATGCCCATGGCGATAAGGACAGGGCGGAGACAGGAATTCCTCCTCGCCCAGCGCGAGCCTGGTACGTGGGAGGATTGGCGCGTTGATCCCCAATGCGAAGCTGCTCTTGATGAGCGTGTTGCAGACGCCACGCGGGCCCAGCACATCAAGGCAGGAGAAGGCGTTTACGAAGCCGCAACATCGTCGGCGACTGCGGCATTGGAATCATCCACAGCAAGCAGCACTCATGTCAGTAGCCCCGCCCACGAAAGCTCCCACAGCAGGCCATGGCCCCACCGAGCCGAAACGAGCAAAGCGCGGCTTGAAAAACTCGTTAACCCGCCAGACGTAGCAGCATCCCTTGATCGAGCAAAGGTGAGCGACCGTGCAGCTGTCTACGTCCACCCTGACAGAGACAGCACTCTTCTGGCCAAAACCCCGTGGAGCTGAATATCAACCGAAAGACTCACATCCTGCGATCATCGCCGTAAACACCTCGCGTAACGCCACACGTATATTTCTGTGAAAAGCGGAGATCAGTCGAACGGTCCTCGTCAATGTACATTGGATGGAAAATTAATGATGGACCTCATCACTACCAAGGGAAACGACGTCGATCGGTCTTCCCAACTCTGTTCGGGAAGAGCGCGCATCTCAGCTCCTCGGAGCCAGCCAGCTCCCCGTGGCCAGAGGCACTCATGTTTGCTCGCGCTGTTGTCGACGCAGTGCAAGAATGGGGACCTGACCTAACCGAAACGTCGGCATGATTTTTGAACACCCACCGCAGCGAACAAACACGTGGCCATCCACCAGGGCGCTCGTGTGCTCTAATTGAGCGAGCTCCTCGACCAGGACTTGCTTCTACTTTGCCTGCCGCACCACGTCCTGGAGCTCTGTGGATGGGCTGTTCTTCCTGCCTGACAATGGGACCTACTGCAGGGACCAGGACGTCGGTTCTGTTTTGGCGTTTCTCAAGCAAAGTGGTAGTTCTTCGATCCGCAACAGTATGTGACCGGGCGCAGCGGACAAAGATGTCGCCCCTCTCTCCTGTTGGAAGTTGAACTCCCGAGTGGTTCGAAAGGCTCTGGATGGAACGCACGGGACTCCGAGATGACTACAGGGAGCTACTGGACCGACGCTTATCTTTATCGGCGGTATACCCCCCGCGCGGGGTGCGGTTCCTTGCGTCCAGGGCCAATGCACCACGCCAGATGGATGATCAAGGTATCTACTCACAAGGTATGGATTTTGGGGAAAGCATTTTCACGCTGACAACAAGGAGGAGCAAGGCCTCCGGGCGTCTCCGTTTTGGGCTGCGAAGATTTCAGCAAGACAATTCCATTAGGGGACGTACCTGACCCTTTGTACAAAACCTCAACCCCCTTGGCATCTAGAAGGTGGGAGATGCGCCGGACACCTGAGTCTCCAGGCCGAGTTTTTAGCTACTCTCCTGGCATTACTGGTGAAGGTCAGTCCCGCGTCAAACTCCACCCAAGGAAAGAAGATGGATCTCTGAAGGGGGAGTGATCTGCCCTCAAGCCCTATGTCCGGTGCAGGCAGGTTGGTGATGTCTTGCCTGCGGGAGATAAGCAGAGCCTGGGTTTTGTCAGGGGGGCCCGGCTGACCCCGCCTTCGACTACTCCAGGTGACGATGTTGTCCAATGCCAGATTGATGCGGCACACCGTGTCCTGACAGTCACGTCTGTCACAGGGGAAGGCAAGGGTGCAGTCATCAGCGTAGGCCTGGGCCTCAGGAATGAGCTGGAGAATGTCTTTGTAATAGACATTCCACAGAAGAGGCCCGAGTACGCTGCCCTGCGGGACACTGGCGTGGATGGGTTGCTGGCTAGAAGTGTGGCCGTTGATCACCACCCGTAAGGTCCTGTCTTGGAGGTAGTCCTGGATAAGCTGCAGTAGGGCGCCGCGCACTCCCAGGCTCCTCAACTTGGCAGCGAGACCTCGGTGCCACACCCTGTCAAAGGCTCCGGCGATGTCCAAAGCCACAACAAAGGTGTCCATTCCTCTATCCAGCGAGTGGTTCCAGGAAGCAGACTGAAGGAGGTGCAGGTCTGCAGCTGACCTTCCCTGCCTGAAACCAAATTGCTTGGAGTTGAGGAGATGGTGGGCGTCCAAGAAGGTGTTGATCTTGGCGGTGATGAGGGACTCCAGGATTTTCCCAACAGTAGTGAGAAGGGAAATTGGGCGGTAGTTCTTTGGGTCCCGTTTGCTGTTTTTTTGTGGATGGCCACCACTTTTTGCCTCTTTCCATTGCGTGGGCCACTTGCACGAGGAAAGAATGTTGTTGAAGATGATGGTGAGTGGTGGAGCGAGCTGGGCAGCACATCCCTTTAGTAGGTGAGGGCTGATGTTGTCGGGCCCCAGCGCCTTCTTGGGATCTATTTGCCGCAGCTGATGTTCTACTTCCTTATTGTTAACTGCGAGACTCTCCAGAGAGGCCCTGGTGAGGGATGGTATCTCTGGGGGCTCGCGTGAGGGGTCTGGCACTAACATCTTAAAAGAAAAATGAGCTGCCAACAGCTCTCTCTCTCTCTCTCTCTC
>JACEEZ010020257.1:40000-46174 GCA_016584305.1 Chionoecetes opilio
TACGATTTTTTATATAGTAAAGGAAAGATATGGGCGTGAAGGGGTTAAGTGTGAAGCTGTTACATTATGTAATGTTATATTATGTGATGTGCTGATGATGACTGTTACGTGGGTTTACACACACACACACACACACACACACACACACACACACACACACACACACACACACACACACACACACACACACACACACACACACACACACACACACACACACACACACACACACACACACACACACACACACGCATTAGCGCAGGCACAAACATTTTAGAGCATAAGTAAAATTTTCACCATTAAGCATACTCTTCCTTTTTTTTGTATTTCCTTCCTCTGTTATCTTTTATTTCCTTGTTTTTTTCCATCCTGTCTTTTTTTCGTATCCCAATTTTTTTTTTCATCTGTTATTAGTTAATGTTGCTGTTGATGCTGATGTTGTTGTCATTGTAGTTTTATTATACACTTTTCTTTGCTTTTCTCCTTAAATACCCTTCTTTTCTTTGTTTTTCTCCTTAAATACCCTCCTTTTCTTAGTTTTTTTCCTTTAAATCCTCGTAACTAAAGGTATTGAAATGCTCGCAAATGATACGTTTTATAAACCATATGAAGGGTAATGATAGAGGTTTCTTTGTTCTGCACTATGAACAAAGACAAAATATCAAACCAATTATTGAAAAATTCCCAGCTCGGACCGAGGAAAATATAATAGCGTGTTCTGATCTGATGTTTACTAATACCCTAGCTTAATCCTTTACATTTAACGAAGAATACGCTTGAATTAGATTTGACGAAGGTAGTTAATTATGCATTCAACTATGTGTTAACCTTGCCATGTCTTGGAATTTTCTGCAACTACTATGTAACTATAACTTTAGATCCATGGCCTGGTTCGTAAAGGCCAGATGAACAATCGCTGTGTTACGAAGTTTCAGTCTTGTTCGAAGTTCCAGTAAATAAAAACATAGCGTTGCGAAGAGATGCCGAACCTGAGACAGTAAATAACGAGGAAATTAATACATCTCTTCAATTATTTACACAGTTAATTCTGATTTACATCTACTGAAATTACGAAAAATTATGGTTTAACCATTTTTACAATATAGAAGCAGTTGTTGAGTGATTACTAAACTATCCTGTATATCTTATAATGCCATTCTTTTAGTGACTCTTGTTCGCCTATGTTACAATAGTTAAGCCAGTTAAGTTACACAAGCGAAAATAATTGTAGAGGTGAACTTAGTGGGAAAGTAAGTCGGTTATCCAAAAAAAGCAAGTGCAAGAAAAAATTAGTTTCTCAGTAATACTGGAGAAGAAAAAGAGATAACTGATACGCACGTGTAGCTTCTTTTTTTTCGGAAAAGTGTTGCTGTGAATTGCGAGCCCAGTGTGAAATATTGCTAGAATTGGATTACTTTCATATGATCACACACACACACACACACACATACACACACACACACACACACACACACACACACACACACACACACACACACACACACACACACACACACACACACACACACACACACACACACACACACACACACACACACACACACACACACACACACACACACACACACACACACACACACACACATACGTCAATATGGTTTTAGGAAAAATAGGTCCACAGAATCTGCTCTTCTACATTTTGTCACCACTGTGCATATTAATCTAGATAAGAAATTTTATGTCGCAAGTGTTTTCTTAGATATATCAAAGGCATTTGACTCATTAGACCAGGGGTGTCCAAACTACGGCCCGCGGGCCAATTGCGGCCCGCTGTCCATTTTTAATTGGCCCGCAGTAAATTTTTAAATATGTAATGAAATAATTTTGTCCCAAAATGAATTGTGAATGAATTGAGAGGGACACTAAAATTACTCCTTTTGGCGTGGCAGGAAGAGTTAAACAAGATAACAGGTGGAGGTGAGGAGGAAGAGGTGAACAGAGAGATGGAAGGAGAAGGAGATGTGGACGAGAGAAAATAGTATATGAGCTGTGGAGAAGGAGGAGACGGTGATAGGAGAGACGCGAACATTACGTTTCGCAAAACTGCTGGACAAGGACATGACGCCCACGAGGAAGGCGGGTGGAAACAGCCGGCCTTGGATAGACAGCGAGCGGCGTTCGTAAGGAGCACACACGCGCACCAGTCTCTCTCGGTTTTCGTCTTTGAGTCAAGCGCCTGGTTGGGGGTGTTGGACTTAATTTGGGCTTATCCATGCCCTTATTCTAGTTGTGGAAGAGAGAAGGTGTGCAGGAGTGTTAGGGAGTGACTCCTGTCTCTCCCACAGTTATTTGAAGTGGGGCTGGTTGTGTCGTAGTAATCTGGCTTTTCGCTCCCCAGTCAGACATACATACATACTGACACCCACACACAGGCAAGCACACATTACGGGTTGTCTGACTGGTCTTAGGAGTGGAAGCTGAGTTAGGATTTTGTTGTTAGAGAGCCGTGTTTTGTTTAAAATGCTACTCTTTGTTCGAGGTTCGACAGAGAGAGGATTTCAAGTTAGGTAACGGACGTATTTGTTTAACTTTTACCGCCGCCGCGCCGGGCCGGAACCAAAATGGCGCAACCAAAGAAACGCAAGATAGCGAGTGAGTGCCGAAAATTTCAGGGACGATGGGAAAATGAATACTATTTCATAGAAATGAATTCATAAAAATTCATTAATGGAAAGCTGTGATCTTGTCTGTATTTTTTAAGCAATTTCAAATATCAACGATTATTTTAATTAAGGATTATTTATTAACCTACATTTGATTTGACTTTGCTAACTTTACTATATCACCTTGCCTTTACTGAGTGGCCCGACCCTTCGTAGATTTTCCGCATGTGGCCCTCTGTGAAAAAAGTTTGGACACCCCTGCATTAGACCATCACATATAACATGCTAAACTAATGAATATTGGTGTGAGGGGACCTGCTTATAACCTATTAGTGAGCTACTTATCTGATCGCAAGCAATCTGTTCTCTGTAATGGCGAGTGTTCTGAGTGCAAGTCCATCAAGCAAGGTGTTCCACCAGGTTCGATTTTAGGCCCCATCTTGTTTCTGATATATGTAAATGACATTACTAATGCAAGTAATAGTGCTACTTTTACCTTATTCGCAGATGACACAAGCTTCATAGTCACAGACAAAAGTCTTTTATCCCTTCACAATAAACTAACTCATGAATTAACTAATGTAAACAACTGGATTAAAGCCAACAAGTTAAGACTCAACATCAATAAAACTCATCTTATGTTATTCCAGAACAGGTCTTTAGTGCATGACTTGGACTCTGTATGTATAGGTAGGGGAATTGTTAACCGTGTACAGTCGACAACATTTTTAGGTGTCATAATAGATGAGTATTTCAACTGGAAGCAACACATTTCTCATGTTTGTATTAGTATATCCAAGATTTGTGGTGTCTTGTATCGCATTCGTTACAAACTAACAACTGAAGCAAGGTTAACCATATATTATACACTTTGTTATTCAAAAATGATGTATTGCATATCAATATGGGGTTGCACTTGGCCATCATTCTTAGACAGCGTAGCGTGTTCAAGGCTTAGAAGGCAATTCTACGCGTTCTAACCTTCAAGAAAAAAATTTGATGCAACTGAGGAGATATATTCATCTTTAAATTTATTAAAAGTCCCTTTTATCCATAAATACTTTATGTTGATAACTATATTTAATTCTATAAAAAAAAGTGATAACATTTTCCAGCTACAAGATCATGCTCATAATACCAAAAGAAATCAAATTCATTTAGTATATCCTCCATTTAGAACAACACTATACAGTAATTCTATCCTGTGTCTCGTTCCTAAGGTGTGGAATTCCTTACCTAGTCTCGTAAGAAACAATATTTATGTTTGTACCGTTAACAGCTTCATGTATAGAATAAAAAAGTATCTTTTGCATTCACAAGCACAATGAAAGAATACATATAATATCTGAGCTCTTTTTTGCTGCACATATGATATCATATTGTAAGGGTCAACTTGTATACTTTGTTAATATTTAGACAATTCAAGTAAATTTCAATGATTATGTTGTGTATGTGTACATTGTGTGTGGATGAGTGCGTGTGTGTGTGTGTGTGTGTGTGTGTGTGTGTGTGTGTGTGTGTGTGTGTGTGTGTGTGTGTGTGTGTGTGTGTGTGTGTGTGGGGTTTCATCTATTTTATATGTATGAATATATTTACTGTATGCTCTTATATGTTTTTGCATATGTATGGTATGTATATATGCTACATAATAATATGTTTGTATGAGTACGTGTGTGTGTTTATATAGATAGTATACGTTAGTATGAGTAACGATATTTACCTCCGCCAACGAAGTTGGCGGGGTTATGTTTTCACCCCGATCTGTCTGTCTGTCTGTCTGTCTGTCTGTCTGTCTGTCTGTCTGTTTGTTAGTGTACAAGATTTCTCGAAAAGTTACGAATAGATTTGGACCAAACTCGGTATACAAAGTCTATTTGGTTTAAGAAAGAACTGATTTAATTTTGGATGAAATCTATTGACAACTGTTGCCATGGCAACCAATTGATGAAATATTCGGCCTGAGGTATGCGCTCATATTGAGTGCATATATATAATATAAATATATATATATATATCATGCAACCAATTGATGACATATTCGGGCGGAGGTATGCGCTCTACTGAGTGCCCCCCCCCCCCTAGTTACAGATGTTTTGTATGAATACTACATAGAGATGATATAATAGTCTTCGCTCTGGAATGTGCACATATTACCTTGCTTAATAACTGGGTCTGCTATCGAGAGTTTTCTCAGCAGACTTTTCCACGAAAGGTTAATGATGGATTTAATATTTGTGTGTATTCTTATGGCAATAAAATATTTGAACTTGAACTTGAACACACACACACACACACACACACACACACACACACACAGACACACACAGTCACACAGACACGCACACGCACACGCACACACACACACACACACACACACACACACACATACACGCACACACACATGCACACACACACACACATGCACACACATACACACACACACACACACACACAATGGCCCACAGTCTACTTGATTAACATCCTCGCTTGAGAATTCGCAGGTCGCAGGTTCAAGGCCCGTTCAACGCATAGCTACAGTTTTTCACTGACAAAGGTGGGCAGTTAGTTTCCCCCCTGAGCAAGCGATGGGGTGTGCGTGGTTTGTAAGGTCCCATCCTTACTCATAGATCGGTCGTATGAGTTCTTAAGCTCCCTATCAGGAGGGTAATGGCTAGCGATCGCGAGTTCAGGAACGCAGGTCGAGGAAACACAGGTAACGCGGGAACTGAGGTTTTGCCATAAAAGCAATATACGGCATCATACATTTTAACGGTGCCATAGAATGCGGTAAATGTTGTTGTGCACGAGAAAGGATCTACAACAACGATTATTACAAAAACATGTAAACGGAATACATAACGTTAACTATATTTACCAATCATGTAGTAATAGATCCGGCTGAATTGTGTTAATTACACTTTCATTGAACATAAGAACATAATAAAATAAGGAAGTTACAAGAGGCCGTGAGACCTACAGGTGGTAGTTCCTGTAAGGTTGAAAGGGTTAAAGCACAGATCTCTAAGTTGGTTTGGTCATATAGAAAGAATGGCAGAAGGTTAAATGCCTAAAGCCCCGTACAGTGCTAGGGTACGCCGTATAATAAAATTTCTTTTTCTCAACTTTGGCATGCCAATTTCCTATGTAAAATGGAATTCTAAGACGATTTTATCCCATTCCATTTCTGCATTTGAGCAATTCTTACTATGCAAAATCGCACTTTTATATTGCACCCGTATCGAATAATGCTTAAATGAGTACGCAGTGTCCGGTTAGTCCTGTTTATTGCATCATGCACCAATATGAGTTCTAAATGACTAGCGTGGTAAGCTCTTTCTGATCAGTTGGTTCATCAGGCACTACATCACAGTGTCACAGCCTCTACGTTGGCCTAGAACGTGTCCATCATGTCCTTCTTAGACCTGAAGCAGTGCATGGTCTCCCAGTGGTGGGCCCGAGCCCGGATGAACCCGTCTCTAGCCTGCTGCCTAACCACTGCTGCCGCAGCCTGTGTCACCTGCTTCATTTTCCCGACTCCGTTTACCTCCTG
>JACEEZ010020257.1:56024-61024 GCA_016584305.1 Chionoecetes opilio
ATATATATTTATGGTGAAGATGTTTTGTGGTCTGCCCTTGTGAGGAAACTAGTCTCAATAACATTTTGGGGAGAGGGACATATTTTTTTGAGTAAACGATATCTATGGATGGTCATTCAATGCGTGTCTAGTTTATTTTATATATTTATTCACTTCAATATTTATTATTTTAGGTTGATTGAGTTAGACAATGATTTCGTGTACCTGTTTCCCCTGAGCCGCAATTTATCTGAAGTACCAATGGAATACGTTTCATTTTCCATTATATGTGTTTTATTGGTCTACATTCACCACTATATATACACGAAGCTATAAGGAACCCTATATAATAATGATAATAATAATAATAATAATAATAATAATAATAATAATAATAATAATAATAATACTGGTGATAATTTTATTCCGCCCGAAGGCATAGACAGCAAATATACAAACAAAAAACAAACAAACAATACACATAAAACACAGACATATTTGGAAATTAACTTAAGTATTAATAAAATATAATAAATACATACATACATACATACATACAATAAATGCATACATAAATAGATACGATAAAATAATGATAAGATAAGATAGGGTGCGAGTTGTCTCCATGGCGATATACACACAACGTAAAATTTAATCCCTTCCACCAATCACCCTCCTTTATGGCTCGTCTTAGATGGGAGAGGGTGGTGATTTAGATGGTACAGTAGGAGTCTGTCTAATCCTATCTAACCTAACTATCTATCTATTCTATCTAACTATCTAACTATCTAACTATTCACTATTTAACTATCTAACTATCTACTTATTCTATCTAACTATCTAACTATCTACTTATTCTATCTAACTATCTGCTTATTCTATCCAACTATCTACCTATTCTGTCTAAATATCTACCTATCTACCTAACTATTTACCTATTCTATCTAACTATCTATATATTATATAACTATCTAACTATCTACTTATTCTATCTAACTATCTACTTATTCTATCTAACTATCTAACTATCTACTTATTCTATCTAACTTTCTAACTATCTACTTATTCTATCTAACTATCTACCTATTCTGTCTAAATATCTACCTATTCTGTCTAAATATCTACCTATTCTGTCTAAATATCTACCTATTATATCTAACTATCTATATATTATATCTAACTATCTAACTATCTACCTATTATATCTAACTATCTATATATTTTATCTAACTATCTACCTATTCTATCTAACTATCTACCTATTTGATCAAACTATCTACCTATTTTATCTAACTATCTACCTATTCTATCAAACTATCTAACTATCTACCTCTTTTATCTAACTATCTACCTATTCTATCTAACTAACTATCTACCTATTCTATCTATCCTAACTGGCGTAACCAAGGATAATAGATTGAACTTAACCTAACTTAACCTAACCTAGCCTTACCTCTATACTATCCTTGGCGTAACTGTGAGGAATGGAAGGACAAATGAAGCCAAGTTTGTACCGCTGCCCTTCTTGTGTTTATGTCTGTGTATTATGTATAGATGTAGATATATTTTTTAGTCTTTGCTGTCTATGCCTTCGGGAGGAATACAATTATCATTATTATTATTATTATTAGTAGTAGTAGTAGTAGTAGTAGTAGTAGTAGTGGTGGTGGTGGTGATGGTAGGTGTGGAAGTAGTAGTAGTAGTAGTAGTAGTAGTAGTAGTAGTAGTAGTAGTAGTAGTAGTAGTAGTAGTAGTAGTGGTGGTGGTGGTGGTGGTGATGGTAGGTGTGGAAGTAGTAGTAGTAGTAGTAGTAGTAGTAGTAGTAGTAGTAGTAGTAGTAGTAGTAGTAGTAGTGGTGGTGGTGGTGGTGATGGTAGGTGTGGAAGTAGTAGTAGTAGTAATAGTAGTAGTAGTAGTAGTAGTAGTAGTAGTAGTAGTAGTAGTAGTAGTATATAGGATTCCTAGCTTCGTATTGGGGTGAAGGTAGACCAATAAAACACATATGCTGGAAAATGAAACGTATTCCATTGGTACTAAATGTAAATTGAAGCTCAGAGGAACTTAGGCCCGTACCGAGAGTCATGACGGTAGGCGGTAGAACGACGAACGGCAGACCTTCGCTTACCATAAGACGTATAAAAAACCCTGTCATTTTGGAACGAAGAGCAGGGACGCGGTGGCGGTCAAGGTTGAAGACACGGCTATCCCCGTGTCTTCGCCGCAACCTTCGATGAATTTTTATTACATTCCTAATCTGGAGGGATTAAGAGATATGTTAAAAAATTTCTTGCCAATATGTATTTAAGTATAAGTATAAGATTATTAGGTATTACATATGCGGCAATAAGTGATTTTAGTGATAATAATTAAGGAGGTTCAGGATAGAGGGGTGGTTAGTGGCTTGAGCCGTCGCCATCATGAAGGTCGCTGCCAGAACCCGCCAGGACGGTTCTCTTACCGCATATGTTCACATGAGCGGTAGAGAAACTTACGTATACACGCCTCTACTGTTAATTAACTTCATTAAATATATATTTCACCAACTTCATAGCCGATCGCAACGTTTCTGTTGATGTTTTTGATGAGTATAAGGGCAAATTCGCATTATACACTATTTTAGTCGTACGGCTGGCTACGCAATTTGAAGCAGCACTGTTGCCACTATATTGTCGCAGGCGCGAGATCTCAACCAACCTCCGATGTCGACTCTCAGTAACAAATGGAAGGTTTGCCGTTCGTCGCTACCTCGCTGTTCGTCCCTCTACCGCCTTCAACTCTCGGTACGGGCCTTAGTCTCCCTTCCTCCCTGTCCTTCTCCCTTCACCCTTCACTGCGCCGCCCACGCCTCGCCTCACAGTCTGTTATCTGTGTTCCATCTATGCCTCGATATCTGTCAAGGGAGTTTCGTGAGGGAGTCAATATGTGTGTGTTTTAGTGAGGAGAAATGATACACACACACACACACACACACACACACACACACACACACACACACACACACACACACACACACACACACACACATCCTCTATCCCCTACCCACCACCCCTCACATCCATAACCTTAGTGACTGAAAGAGACCCTTCCATCCACCATCCTTCCATCCATCCTTCCTTCCTTCCATCCATCCTTCCTTCCTTCCTTCCTTCCTTCCGGGTTTAATGGAGCACGGCCATCCTTTCCTTTCGACACGTGGACTTGAGAGGCACACTGGCAATGGTAAGATAACACACTACATAATGATAAGATAACTAAGATAAGATAAGATAATATATGATAAGATAACTAAGATAATGATAAGATACCTAACTATGATAAGATAACACTACATAATGATAGGATAACTAGACTTTTATTTATTGTCCTTAAGGCTCAATACATTCTTTTGTTAGGCAAACGACAGACCACCTTCCCTTTGTACCGATCTTTTTTCTTCTTCATATTTTCCCCTTTTTTTTTGCATTAAATCAATCAATGCACACAGTCGAGAGGGAGGCATCGCAGAGCCACACACCCATCCACACAGTCCAGAGCGAGGCCTTAACACCGGCCCTGTACCACCAAGACCACACAGAGCAAAAGGTCCGCTCGGGTCCAATCGCCCTTTAAATCCCCCCCCCCCCCCCCCTTCCACACACACACACACACACACACACACACACACACACACACACACACACACACACACACACACACACACACACACACACACACACACACACACACACACATACACATACACATACACATACACACCTTAAAAACAGATACAAAGGCTTGCAAAAATACGCATTGTGATAAGTTGAAATTGACATTACTATCTATTACAACAAAAGAACTTATTACTTATTACAAAAAATAAGGATAAATCAAAATATAACTTTTCGACAGACTTCAGGTAAATTAGGTCGCGCCCCCAACAGGGTTTTTAATTAAGAAAGGCTATAATAGGCTGAGTGAGTAAGGCTTCCCTAGGGTGTGTAACGTTAACCCTATACATGGACCAGCAGCCCACCACGCTATATAGGGGAAGAATGTTATAAATACGTTATGGGATGGGATGTTAAGAAGGGTCTGTCAGTTTAATGCGAATACTACACTGACGAGGACGAGTGGTAAAAAAAAAGTTGTGGCTGCCTTGAAATGGTGAGTGACGTGGGGAAAGGAGGTGAAATGGAGTCGTAAGAGGAGCCTGTCGTCCTCCACCACCTTAGATAGATAGATAGATGCTTTATTGACCACAGTATTTACAAGGGAACTCAATGAAATACCTACGAACTCAATAAAACTCAATAAAACTTAATAATAACCAACATTTACTAAGTATTTCAGATGAATCAATAAGCAAAGTATCTAAAGACAGTTACTTAAGAACCAGCTCAAGATAACCACTGTAGTCCAACGCAAATAATAAATTTTACCAAGACAAAAATAAGTACAATTTTTTTTTTTTTTTTTTTTTTTTTTTTTTTTTTTTTTTTTTTTTTTTTTTTTTTTTTTTTTTTTTTTTTTTTTTTACATTTGTGCCTATAGCGTCTGTAGGCAGTGGTGACCCAGGGCTCGGATGGTAGGCTGTGGAGGTTCACTTGAGGGCTCTGATGGTTGGTCCTCGCCCGTGGTGGCGCAGGCAGGATTCTTATAGTGACGCCTGTGATTAGAGGCTCATGCCGCCCCCCTGTGTCCTCCGATGCACTCGCAGTCGAAGGTAGAGTTGATGGGCAGGGCATGTGGGTGTTCTTAGGCCACTCGACGGTGCAGAAAGGTTTTGGGTTTCTTCGGGGTTATGTATAACAAAGTTAGAAGGATGATGAATTGATGATATACAGAGCTCATTGAGAGGACACGTGGCTATGGTATTGACAGTATGGACAACAACTGTAAGAAAAAGGAAATTGATAGAAATATGTGAATTAGATTAGTTAGAGAAAAGAAAGTTAGAAAAGAAAAGAGTTAGAGAGAGAGAAAACTTATGTACCGTGACCAGCACCCATACAAGTTTAATGATACATAAATATAGAAGG
>JACEEZ010020257.1:71024-93524 GCA_016584305.1 Chionoecetes opilio
GACATTTCCTATTCCACTCCTTCGTGTGTCCTCCCCCTCCCCATACCCCGTTTTTTTTTCTCTCAACAGACTGACAGGATGTGAGGGAAGAAGGGGAGGGAGGGAGGGAAGGCAGGGGAAGGTTAAGAGGCTAAAGGAAGGGAGGGGGAAGGAGGGGAAGGGGGATATACTAGACCAGTGGATGTCCATAGGGTTGTAAAGGGACCATATATTTTCACTTTTTTCCTTTATTTTCGTTTTAAATTATTTATATCACATGGAATACTCAACCTATTTATTGTGTTTTTTTTTTATTATTATTTATTTATATGTATTGTTTTTATTATTAAGGTAATTTTTATTATTTAATTTATTTATTATTTCATTTATTTATTATATTTTGTTTATATTATATGTGATACTAGCCGCAAAGCCGCCCTCCGGGCGGACTTTTTGGCTAGCTCCTGCGGAAGGCTATTGGTGGGCTCTTGGCCCACCACCTGTGTTTGGTGGGCCTTCGGCCCACCAAACACAGACGCTCCAGATAGCCCCTTCTAGCTTTCCTGAAATCATGATCGTATGTATTAACGCCAACCCATTCACATCACCCCCAACCCATTCACTCACCCATTACCCATCACCCCCCACATATTCACTCACCCATTACCCATCACCCCCCACCCATTCACTCACCCATTACCCATCACCACACACCCATTCACTCACCCATTTCCCATCACCCCCCATCTATTCCCTCACCCATCACCCATCACCCCCCACCCATTCCCTCACCCATCACCCCACACCCATTACCCATCACCCCACCCATTGACTCACCCATTACCCATCACCCTACATCAAGGTTTCCTCAATTCTCGCAACCCACTTTTTTTCACAATTCTCGCTAATAGGCTGCTAAAAAAATAAAAAATAAAGTGATCGGATTATCTCATAAGTGGGCTTAAAACCTTCCCCTGGTCGAGCTGGTTCCAAAACTGTGCCATATGAGGGGATTGGGGCACTGGGGGCGGCACCTATCGCGGACAGACAGACAGACAGACAGACACACACACACACTTTCGCTTATATTATTATAGATTTTTTATTCGTTTTTTTTTTTTTTCATTCACTCACCTCAAAGAAAACAGATTGCCATTCCTTTGAAGATTTTTGATATATCAGAAAAATATATATACACGAAATACACGAAATATATAGTTAACATCATCAAGATTTTTCCGTAGAATTATACAAAAACCGAGAATATTTTGAAGTTTTTTTTTTCTCTCTCTCTCTCCTCTCTCTCTGAGCGAACTGGAGAATGGTTCAGTCCATCTGAGATTAAGGAGGGATGAAAGGCAGGATTTAGCCAGAAGGTTTTTCATAGGGGGGGGGGGTGAAGGGACTGACATACTGGAAAGAAGAGGAGAGGAGGTGTTGTATACAGGACAATAGAACAAAGAACACATTGGTTTTTTTTTTTTTTTTTTCTCTCTCTCCTCTCCTCTCTCTCTCCCCCCCTCTCTCCTCTCTCTCTCTCTTCCTCTCTTTTCTCTCTCCCCTCTCTCTCTTCTCTCTCTCTCTCTCTCCTCTCTTTTCCCTCCCTCTCTCTCTTCTCTCTCCTTCTCCTCTCTCCCTCTCCTCCTCTCTCTCTCTCTCCCCCCGGTTCTAAAATGTTTCCCCTTTTTTTTCCCCTTTTTCTCTTTTTCCCCTTCACCTTACCCCTCCCCCCTCAAACAAAAAAAAAAACACACCCCCACCCCCAACAACCACACACCCAAATACCCCCCCCCCCAAACCACCCACACACAACCCCACCCCACACACACACAACACACACACCACAACACCACACACACACACCACCCCCCAAAACAAAAATTCACCCACAAAACCATACCCCCAAAACAACACACACAACACACACAAAACAACACCACCACACACAACACCACACACACACCACCACACACACACACACAACACACACACACAAACACACCACACACACACACAACCACACACACACACACACACACCCACACAACACACACCACCCCCACAAAACCCAAAACAACACACACACCCCAACAACCCCAAACAAAACCCAACACACAAAACAACACACACACACACACCAACACACACACACACAAACACACACACACACACACAACCCAAAAACACACAACCACACACACACACACACACACACCACAAAACACACACCACAACACCACACACACCCCACACACAAAACACACAACAAACAACACCACAACACAAAACACACACCCCCCCCCCACAAACCACAACACAACACCCACACACAAACCACACCCACACACACACCACACACACACAACACAACACACACACAACAACCAACACACACACACAACCACACACACACACACACACACCCCCAAACACCACACCCCCACCCGCACCCGCCCCACCACACACCACAAACACACACACACACACACCCCCCACCCCAACACACACACACACCCACACAACACCACCCCCACCCACCCACCCACCCCCCCACCCCCCACCCCCCCCCCACCCACCCACCCACCCCCCCCCCCACCCACCACCCACAACACACACACAACACAACACACACACACACAGGGAAAAAATATGATTGATTTTCGAGTAATACATTTCCTATTATTGTTAGTATTTTTTTTAAATCCATTTTCTGGACTTTTACTTAACACATGGTAACAAAAAATTCCAGTGTTGATAACGTTTATATATGCATTAGTTAAGACATTTTGAGGTATTACTTACATCTGGCGTGTTGAAGAGCGGGGTCTACATCAGGGCCGAGTGGTAAAGGCAATGTCAAAGACTACTCTATGTATACAGTAGTCTTTGGCAATGTAATAAAATGATGTCACTATAATATACCCTGGGTTTATACAGAACACGTCTTTTTACCGAAGCAGTTAATATATTTCAAACCTATTTACAGGCATGTCACTCGTATATCACTCGTCACCGTTACGTATAAGTTGAGACGTAATAAGATTTAGTACTTCGAGTGTTTATTCACGTACTACACAAGTGCACACAGCATTTTATATATTTACACTGTTTAAAGGTATAGCACTCAATCACCGTTACGTATAAGTTGAGAAGTTTAGAGAGAGAATATAACGTATAGAGAGAATATAACGTATAGAGAGAGTATATAACGTATAGAGAGAGTATATAACGTAAAGAGAGATAATATAACGTATATATAGATAATATAACGTATAGAGAGAGTATATAACGTAAAGAGAGATAATATAACGTATAGAGAGAGAATATAACGTAAAGAGAGATAATATAACGTATATAGAGAGAATATAACTTTTGAGAGAGTAATAACGTTAAGAGAGAATATAAGTTAGAGAGAGAATAAACGTATAGAGAGAATTAACGTAAGAGAGATATATAAAGTATAGAGGAAAATATAACGTTAAGGGGAGAATATAAAGTAAGAGAGAAATATAACGTAAAAAAGAAATATAAACGTATAGAGAGAGATAAAGTATAAGAGGAAAAATAACGTAAAGAAGATATAACGTAAGAGAGAGTATTAACGTATAGAGAGAGTTAAACGTATAGAGAGAATAACGTAAGAGAGAGTATAAACGTATAGAGAGAGAAAATAACTTAAAAAAAAGGGGAATAACGTATAGAGAGAGATAAAGTATAGGAGAGATATAATATAGAGAGGAAAAAACGTATAAGAGAGAAAATAAGTAAGAGAGAGAATATAACGTATAGAGAGAGTATATAACGTATAGAGAGAGTTATAAATTATAGAAGAAATAAAGTAAGAGAGATATATAACGTATAGAGAAGAAAATAAGTATAGAGAGGAAAATAAGTATAGAGAGAATATAACGTATAGAGAGAGATAAACGTATAGAAGAGAAATAAGTATGAGAAGAAAAAAACGTATGAAGAGAAAATAACGTATAGAAGGGGAATATAAATATAGAGAGAGAATATAACGTATAGAGAGAGAATATAACGTATAGAGAGAGTATATAACGTATAGAGAGAGAATATAACGTATAGAGAGAGAATATAACGTATAGAGAGAGAATATAACGTATAGAGAGAGAATATAACGTATAGAGAGAGAATTAACGATGAAGAGATAAACGTATAAGAGAGAAAATAACGTATAGAGAAGTATATAACGTATTAGAGAGAAATAAAGTATAGAGGAGTATATAACGTTAGAGAGAGATATAACGTATAGAAGAGTTTTAAAAGTATAGAAGGGGAAAATTTAAGTATAGAGAGAGAAAATAACGTATAGAGAGAGTTAAACGTATGGAGAGAATAAACGTATTGGAGGTATAAAAGTTTTGGGAATAAAATTTACTTTTGGGAATTCCCCGGGACCCCACCCCCCATTACTCGGGGAAGCATAACAAATTTCCCTTTTCCGACTCTCCTCTTGTAGGAATAAAGAGTCCATCCCGGGGGGCAGGCTGCGACACGTGAGTCACCCGCCCCAGAGTAACTAAAGTATAATACCATTTGCGTAGTGTGCATTTGGTGTGTGGCTGGATAGTGTGTTGATTCAGTCTCTCTACCAGGACGCCAGCTATGTTGTATACCTCTCTGTGCTTTATGACTATGAGAAGAGATAAGAAGTACTGAAAAAGAGGAAAAATGAGGCGAATAGAAGCGGGAAAAAAGAGGAGAAAAGAGGTTAATAGGAGCGGTAAAAGAGGGAAAAGATAGGAAAAAGAGGAGAAAAGAGGTTAATAGGAACTGGAAAAGAGGGAAAAGATAGGAAAAAGAGGTTAATAGGAGCGGGAAAAGAAAGAAAACTTAGGAAAAAGGGAAGAAAAGAGGTTAATAGGAGCGGGAAAAGAGAGAAAACAGGAAAAAGAGGAGAAATGAGGCGAATGGAAGCGGGAAAAGAGAGAAAAGATAGGAAAAAGAGGAGAAAAAAGGCGAATAGGAACTGGAAAAGAAGGAAAAGAGGAGGAAAAAGGGGCCTCTATTTTCAGGAAGTGAAGAAAATAGAAGTTACTGATAGGTACATATGAAATTGCCTGGTTTAATAAGACTACATACCATTATATAATACAAGTGTTGAGTCTGAATAGATGACTACATGGGCCTATCTTTTCCCGCTTCTATTCGCCTCTTTTTCCTCTGTTTCAGTATACTTCTTATCTCTTCTCATAGTCATAAAGTACAGAGAGGTATACAACATAGATGGCGTCCTGGTAGAGAGACTGAATCAACACACTATCCAGCCACACCCCAAATGCACACTATGCAAATGGTATTATATTTTAGTTACTCTGGGGCGGGTGACTCACGTTTCGCGCCCCTCACCTTCCATCACTAATCACTAATCACTAATCACCTTACTTAGAGGAGGAAGAGGATATAGTGGGGGAGTATTTGTTCGGAGATGGGAATGTGGAAGAAGCAAAAAGAACAATCAACAGTTTTTGGATGACCAGAGAAAATAAGAAGAAAGAAAAAGAAAGAAACTAATAAGATAGAATAAGAGAAGAAAACAAATTAAAGACCCAGACAGCAAGAAGAAACATATCAGGGAGTGCCGTTGAAAAAGGCCTGACTCCCGACCAACAACTGAACTGAACTGAACTATCTCACGGGATCCTTACTCAAGGGACGTACACACAGACATACAGATACGTACTTACTAATGACAAAGAATTATTACCCAGCCAGTGTCTAACATTATTAATTTCCTATTTGTTCCACCAATACTAAAACAATTATTGGCAGGAAATTTAGATATTGTTAAAAAGATATTCAGAGAGAAAATAATCCTGTTACTAAGTTCTGCATTTCTTTGACGCGAATAAAGAAAACGAGATTTAATGCGATTTAGTCCAATTAATATGAATTTACTGGAACAGAAAATGGTGTGTGTGTGTGTGTGTGTGTGTGTGTGTGTGTGTGTGTGTGTGTGTGTGTGTGTGTGTGTGGTGTGTGTGTGTGTGTGTGTGTGTGTGTGTGTGTGTGTGTGTGTGTGTTTGTGTGTGTGTGTTGTGTGTGAATTATATAGTTTTGATTTACCAAGCTGTAGTTTTGTAAGAGAGAGAGAGAGAGAGAGAGAGAAAGAGAGATGAGAGAGAGAGAGAGAGAGAGAGAGAGAGAGAGAGAGAGAGAGAGAGGAGAGATGAGAGAGAGAGAGGAGAGAGACGACCGCTACATAACTTCCTATTGCAACGTGGAATTAACAGTGTCCAACAAGCCAGAATGTCAAAGGCTGAACGTAACTTTTCCTGCCTCTCTAAACCCCCTCCTCCTCCCTCCTCCTCCTCTCCTCCTCCTCCTCCTCACTCCTCCTCCTCCTCTCCTCCTCCTCCTCCTCCTCCTCCTCCTCCTCCTCCTCCTCCTCCTCCTCCTCCTCCTCCTTCCTCATAACCACGAATAACAATGAGTCTTAGCTACTTCGCTTTAAATATATAACCCTCCTTTTATCTAACAGCCAGAATGTGTCCTCCTTCTCCACCTCCTTCTCCCTTCCTCCTCCTCCTCCTCCTCCTCCTTCCTCCTCCTCCTCCTTCCTCCTCCTCCTCCCTCCTCCTCCTCCTCTCCTCCTCCTCCTCCTCCTTCTTCCACCTCCTCCTCCTCCTTCCTCTTCTCGTGGTTTCCTTTGTATACATAAAAGGTTCTGAAAGTGCTATAAAACAATTAAAAAGTAGAAAATAACTTCCTTTCTTTCTCTCTCCTCTCTCTCTCTCTCTCTCTCTTCTCTCTCTCCTCTCTCTCTCTCTCTCTCTCTCTCTCTCTCTCTCTCTCTCTCTCTCCTCTCTCTCTCTCCTCTCTCTCTCTCTCTCCTCTCCTCTCTCTCCTCTCTCTCTCTCTCTTCTCTCTCTCTCTCTCTCTCTCTCTCTCTCTCTCTCTCTCTCTCTCTCTCTCTCTCTCTCTCTCATTTCTCACTGAAGCAGAAGGTAAACTTAAAACAGATTTCCAATTGCATTAACATCACAAACAGACGTATTTTATATCCGTCTGCCGCTTGTGTGTGTGTGTGTGTGTGTGTGTGTGTGTGTGTGTGTGTGTGTGTGTATGTGTGTTTATGTACGTATGTGTGTGGGTGTGTTTATGTGTGTGTGTGTGTGTGTGTGTGTGTGTGTGTGTGTGTGTGTGTGTGTGTGTGTGTGGTGTGTGTGTTTATGTGTGTGTGTTTGTAAAAGAGGAGAATGAAAGAAGGGGAGACTGAAAGTAACGAGAGAGAGGAGATGAAAGGGAATAGGGAAGGCAGAGGAAGGGGAGAGGGAAGGGTGAGGAGAGGACGGAAGGAGTGCATGAAAAGGCAGGGAAGATGAGTTATTTATGTATGCGTTTCTCTTTCCTATACGTTTAAGTAATAGTAGTAGTAGTGACAGTAGTAGTAGTAGTAGTAGTAGTAGTAGTAGTAGTAGTAGTAGTAGTAGTAGTAGTAGTGATAGTAGTAGTAGTAGTAGTAGTAGTAGTAGTAGTAGTCAGTAGTAGTAGTAGTGACAGTAGTAGTAGTAGTAGTAGTAGTAGTAGTAGTACAGTAGTAGTAAAAGTTGGAAGTTATAGTAGTAGTAGTGGCAGGAGCAGCCTCATTTTTCAACTTTCTGGATAAAAGAGCAATTATCATAATTTCTACTACTACTACTACTACTACTACTACTACTACTACTACTACTACTACTACTACTTCTGCTACTTTTACTACTTTTACCATACTACCACTACTACTACTTCTACCCGCACTACTACTACTACCACTACTACTACTGCTACTATTACTACTACTACTACTACTACTACTACTACTACTACTACTACTACTACTACTACTACTACTACTACTACTATACTACTACTACTTTTTACCCATACTACCACTAATACTACTTCTACCCACACTACCACTACTACTACTTCTACCCGCACTACTACTACTACTACTACTACTACTACTACTACTACTACTACTACTACTACTACTACTACTACTACTACTACTACTACTACTACTACTACTACTACTACTACTACTACTACTACTACTACTACTACTACTACTACCACCCCTACTCCTACTACTACTGCTACTACTACTACTACTACTACTATTAGATAGGAACATTTCTCCTGACATTGTTTTATTTTTAATGAATTATTTGAGAAATCAGAGCGCTAGAATTATATGGAATGGTCTTCAAGGATCTTATACAGAAATTGATACTGGTGTAAGACAAGGAGGAATTTTGTCGCCATTACTATTTAAATTATATATTGATGATCTTCTCAGGGACATATCCAACCTTGACGTAGGATGTAAATATGGATCATTTAGAATGAATATTATAGCGTATGCTGATGACATAGTTTTACTTGCTGACTCTCATAATAACTTAGAAACATTATTAGATGTATTTGAAAGTAAAATTAAAAGTTTGAAACTAAAGGGAAATCATTCAAAATCTAAATGTATGGTCTTTCATGATGTCAATCAGAAGAAATGTAAGATGAAGGGATATATAAGTCACTATAAAATCGTGGAAAATTACAAGTATTTAGGACATTATATGTCATTCAATTTTTGTGATAAAATAGATGTAGAGGAAAGGCTTCAAAGTTTTTACAGTAAATTTAACACTGTCTTGCGTAAGTTTAAAGGAATCAATTCACAAGCATTACTTTTTCTATTCAAGTCATACAGTATTCCTATCTAGGGTCTTCATATGTGGAATTTATGTAAGATTAACTCGAGTTATATATTTAAAACATTTGAGATAGCTTATGCAAATGCACTTAAGAAAATTTTAGGATGTCATTTTTAACCAGTAATCACAGTATTGTCAAAGAGTATAACATGCTTTTATTAAAACATCATGTAACAACAGTTCAAGCTAGGTTTTTAGATCTTTAAGCAAGAAAATTATTCTGTATATATTTTGAACAAACCTTTGTTTTTTGAGGGTATGTCTTTAAATCTTTTTTAAGTTTTTTTTTCCGATTTTATAAAATAACTTTTTTAGATAATGTTGGATGAAATTTTTTAGCCAAAAAATTACTTGGTTCAGAACTGAAATTATGAAGGAGTTCCACTTCTTTAAATTCATGATAATTTTTTTTTTGTGATTGTAATTACAATCCTTGTATGTTACCAATAAATGATGATGATGATGATGATGATAATTTAATCTACATACTATTTTTTTTATTATTACACTCCCATAGGTGTATTACCCTGTATTTTCTCACTACCTGGTCCTCCTCCTCCCCTCCTCCTACCCCAAAATTGGCTTTTGCTTTCACCGGAGTATTTAAATTACCTGTTTTTCCTCCTCTCCTCTTCCTCTCTCTTCTCTCTCTTCTGACCCCCATCCCTTCTTTCCCCCGTGATCTCTCTTCTCTCTCTCTCTCTCTCTCTCTCGCTCTCTCTCTCTCTCTCCCCCTCTCTCCTCTCTCTCTCTCTCTCCTTTTCTCTCTTCCCCTCTCTCTCTCTCTCTCTCTCTCTCTCTCTCTCTCTCTCTCTCTCTCTCTCTCTCTCTCTCTCTCTCTCTCAACACTTAATGAGACTACGGATGCTGGCACAAAGATAGATAGAGGGAGAGAGAGAAAGATAGATAAATATATATATAGAGAGAGAGATATATGAAGTTAAAGAGAGATGGAGGGTATAGGAATGAAGGGAGGGAGGTAGGGAGAGGGATGGAGGGGCAAAAAGGCGTTGGGCGGGTCATCAACACACTGAGGCCCCATCGCCGCCCAAACACACTTCCACCCCTTCACAAGTGTGGTATTTCCGCTTCTTCTATTTTTTGGTAGTCAAGTTGTGTGTGGTGTGTGTGTGTGTGTTGTGTGTGTGTGGTGTGTGTGTGTGTATAAAACAATAAATATCCAAGTCACTAAATCATATACATTACTTTCCATTACCAAATAATTCCTGAAGTTACCGTTATCATCATGACTCCACGAGCCATAACAATATGATTATGTTATTACTAGCCGCAAAGCCGCCCTCCGGGCGGACTTTTTGGCCAGCTCCTGCGGAGGGCTATTGGTGGGCCTTTGGCCCACCACCTGCGTTTGGTGGGCCTTCGGCCCACCAAACACAGACTCTCCAGATAGCCCCTTCTAACTTTCATGAAATCATGGATGTAGAAATGTATATTAACGCCAACCCATTCACATCACCCCCAATCCATTCACTCACTCATTTATTACCCATCACCCCCCACCCATTCACTCACCCATTACTCATCACCCCCCCCCCATTCACTCACCCATTACCCATCACCCCCCACCCTTTCACTCACCCATTACCCATCACCCCCCCCCCCATTTTCCTCAATTCCCCAACCCCCCACCCTTACTCAAAAAAAAAAACCCCCCCCTTACCTCCCCTTCCCACCCCCAAATTCCCCTAATCCCCCAAACCCCAACCACACCCCCCACCCTTCCATAATCCCCCCAAAAATTACCCAATAAAACCCCCCCTTTCCCCCAATTAATACCCTACACAATTTCCTCTTTCTGCAAGAAAATTTTTTTTTTCCACAATTTGTAATGGTCAAAAAAAAAAAAAAAAAAAGAGGAAAAGGGAAAAAAGGGGGAAAAAAGGGGGAAGAGGGAGAAGGGGGAAAAGAGGGAAAGAAGAAAAAAAAAAAGAAAAAAGAAAAGAAGTTTTTAAATTTTAAATTTTATTAGACAAAAAAAAAAAAAAAAAAAAAAAAAGGAGGAAAGAAAAAGAAGGAGAAAGAAAAATTGGGGCTGAAAAACGTGAGGAATTAAATTAGGGCTGCACGGGGGGACCCCGTCTCCGGCTTTTCCCCGGGCGTGGGAGCTCAACGCTACCTCCACATGCTCGTTATTCCCGGCGGGGGTCAACCTTCCAAAAGAGGTAAATCCCTTTTTTTTCCTGCATCAACCAGCAAACCCACGTCATTTTCAAAAACAGACTGCTTTTTTTTTTGCGGGGCTTCGTAAGACCCTCTGCACCCTCCTCTTCCTACCAAAAGCTTCGTGCTTCTCCCCCAGTGAGCGGGGTACTCCTCCTCAAGGCGGAAACCTTTCCTGATGGAAATGTCCTCGGGGGAGCTGCCGGGCGCGTTCCCAACAGCTCCTCTCTCTCTCCAGGCAGGGGGCGGGCAGGGGCTCGGTGCCAACAGCTCCTCTCTCTCTCCAGGCAGTGCGGGGCAGTGGGCTCGTTGCAGCCCCCAGCCACGCGCACCACGCACTGACATGCGGGAAAAAATTATCTGCGTTTTAAAATAAATTTTTATTCCCTCCGTCTCTTTGGTCGAGGGATCCCCAAAACAGGAACTCCCGCGTGTAGGTTTCAGGGCCTTTTGTAGCTTCCTTTTTTCTTATTTCTTATGTCTCCTTGGGTGGATGGTCCCCCGGCGAAAACCCAAAACCCTTTTTGTTTCTTCTGAATGGTTCCCCCCCGGCTGGGAAAAAAACCCTCTGTCCCCTTTGGGTCGAGGGGTCCTCGCCGGGAGGAGTGTCCGGTCTCTCCACGGACACCCCCGCCACTTTGAGTTGACTTAAAAGGGATGGTTTTGCGGGCAAGCCCCAGCACGGCGTCGTACTTGACAGGGGCGGGCCCATGATAAACTCCGCTCTGCAGGGGGTCCCTCTCCACGGCGGGGCCCAAACAGGCGGCAGTCGTCGCCAAATCCAGGACATGCTCTTGGCTCCGAGTGCCTCGCCGCGCGCACCATCTCCTAGTGAGATCACTGGACAGTGGATGCCTGGCGCCCCGGTGTCCACTACATCGTCATGGCCTCGGCTCCTCGGTGTTTTTCCTGCCTTCACCGTAGCACGTTTGAGGCCCTGATCTCGGGGCATTTTCTTCACCTTGCGTCGCAGGCGTTCTCTTCCTCCGAAGATCCTGCCGTCGGCCACGAAATCTGCCCCGCGTGGCCGCGCCGCTTTATTCACGTCCAGCCCACGTAAATGGGTTTTCCCCCGGGGTAAGACGGGGGGGGGGAGTCTCCACCCCACGCCCCGCACCCGGGGTCGTTTGGGTGACGCTGTCCATTCCCCATGTGCAGCTTTTTTGCGGCCATTCCCCCCCCGTTAACGGCCTGGGTCTCCCCCCGGGCCGTGATGAGGCCGCCGTTTGGGGCCGCGCTCCACGAAAAACTGGTATCGTGAGCCGCGTAAAACAGCCGCTGCACTTCTTGCCGTTCACCTTGCCCGTCAACAGCTCTCGTCGTTCAGGTACAGGCAGGAGATGGGGCGCTGAGACGGGGCTTCTTGGGCGGGCATCAAAGGGGGGAAACCCAGCACACTGGAGGGCCCCCGCCCCCTCGTTGCGCTCCCCTCTTGCTCCGGCGCGCTTGCGGGGTTTTCCGCCCTTGCTGTAACCCTCAACGGGGTTCAGGCCCTCGGTCTGGCCGGGGGAGATCGAGTAGCCGTGGCTTCTTGGCGGCCACCACGGAGGCCCCGGCACAGCCGCAAGTCCTCTCATCCTCGCCCGCTTCCGCTTCCCATTTTCTTTCCGGGTTTTGGGTACAGGCCGTCAGCTCGGGGCCCTGCGGACGATCGCCCACCCGGGGGCTTCTTCGTGGGCCCGGGGGGTCCTGAGGCAGCTCAGTCTTGCCTGTTCATCTTCCTCTTTTTTTAACTTAAATTTCCTTGTTCATCATTTTGTCTCGGGCCAAGGCTTGTCCGGGTTTGTAAAAAGGTCCAGAACACCACACCCCAATATTAAGGGATTTTTCCGTCATAGGGGGTTTGGGTCCAAACCATGGGTTGGAGGTTTGACCTGGTGGGGAGGGTTTTAGTTGGAAGAGTGAACCTCGACCGGCTAAGGGCATTCTTTCTATAACTCTATATACTAGTCCCTTTTTGACGCTGCAAAACACATTTTTTT
This sequence comes from Chionoecetes opilio, assembly GCA_016584305.1. Lineage (NCBI taxonomy): Eukaryota > Metazoa > Arthropoda > Malacostraca > Decapoda > Majidae > Chionoecetes > Chionoecetes opilio. The sequence goes on from JACEEZ010020257.1 coordinate 83,887, forward strand.
GTAGTCTGGGTGGGGGGGGGGGGGGGGGGAGGGGGGGGGGGATGGGGCAGGATTTGGAACCCTTTGGGTGGGGGGGAGGAGGGGGAAGGTGGAGTTAGAGAATGGGGGGCGCGGGGAGACCGGGATACCGTGAAAAAGCTTTAAAATTGTAGTAGATTATTAATTAATATAATTTATTTTATTATTTTGTTTTTGATAAAAAAAAATATTATAATTTATGATATGTTATATAAATATAAAAAAATAGAATAAAAAGGTTACCCAGTTTTCGTTTCATTGGTTAAAAGTACCCATGGGAAAATAAAACTAAAATGTTTAATAGGGCCCTTTAGTCTCTTCTTAAATTTATTTTTTTCTGTAGTCTAATCTTTTTTTTTATTTTGTGTTTTTTTTTCTTTATTTATTGCTCGTTTGTGTAAACAAACCGTCACGATAGTCAAAGGAAATAAATTTTCAAATTTTTTTTTTTAAAAGCAAATTTTTTCATCCTTACAATTCTTTTTTTTTTTTCGTCGCATTTGTTTTTTAAATTCACTAACTTTTATATCCTTCTCTTCTACCCGCCTACTACTCTACTACTATACTCATACTACTACTCTACTACTACTACTAAATCTACTTCCCCACTACTACTATATACTATACTACTACTACCCTACTATACTACACCTTCTCTACTACTATACTACTACTACTACTACTACTACTACTACTACTACTACACACTCTACTACTACTACTACTACTCTACTCTACTACTATCTCTACTACTACTCTACTACTAGGTATATACTTGCATATATTACCCTTTTTTCTATCACCTCTCCTCTTCTCTCTCCCACCAAAACCCCCCCTATTATACTAAATCTCTTCTCTCTCTCTCTCTCTCACTCTCTCTTTTTTTTTTTTCCTCCTTATTTTCCCTTTTTTCTCCTTCCCCCTCCTCCCCCCTCCTCCTCCTCCTCCTCCCCCCCAAAAATTCTTTCTTCCCTAGTTTTTCCTTTTTCTCCTCTCTCTCTCTCTTTTCTCTTCTCTCTCTCTCTCTCTTCTCTCCTCTCCTTTCCTCCTTTTCTCTCCCCCCCTCTTCTCTCCTCTCTCCCCTTTTTATTCACCTTGTCACCTTGCATCACACCTGTCGATTAACCCGTTACTTTTCTTTTTAAATTGACGTAAAGAGGTCAAAAGAGGTCAGTCAGAGTCGACAGTGTAACGGGAAAGGGGGTTTGGGAACTGGATTTTTTCCTTTTGGGCTATCCAACCTTGACGTAGGAGTAAAATGGATCATTTAAAAAGAATATTTTAAACGATGCTGATGACATAGTTTTTACTTGCTGACTCTCATAATAACTTAGAAACATTATTAGATGTATTTGAAGTAAAATTAAAGTTTGAAAATAAAGGAAAACATTCAAAAACTAAAATTAGGGCTTTCATGATGTCCCCAAAAAAAAGAAAATTAAAAAAGGGATATATAGTCCTATAAAATCGGGAAAAATTTAAATTTTAGGGCTTAATTTCATTCAATTTTTGTGATAAAATAAGTAGAGGAAAGGCTTTAAGTTTTCAGTAAATTTACACGTCTTGCTAATTTAAAAAATCAATTCCAAAAACATTACTTTTTCTTTCCGTCTACGTAAATTTCCATCTAGGGGCTTCAAAATTTGGGAATTTTTTTGTAAATAACCGGTTATATATTTAAAAAAATTTGAGATAGCTTATGCAAAGCACTTAAAAAAATTTTTTGGGTTCCATTTTTACCAGTAATCCCCGTATTGTAAAGTTAACATCTTTTATTAAAAAAATCATTAAACAGTTCAAGCTTATTTTAGATCTTTAAGCGAAAAATTTTTCTTTATATTTTTGAACAAACCTTTGTTTTTTGGGGTAGTCTTTTTAAATCTTTTTAATTTTTTATTCCGTTTTATAATAAATTTTTTAGATAAAGTATGGGTTAAATTTTTGCAAGAATTCTTGGGTTCAGAACCTGAAAAAATAAGGGTTCCACTTCATTTTAAAATTTATGATAATTTTTTTTTTTTTTTTTGTTTTAAAATACAACTCCTTGTATGTTATGCAAAAAAAGATGATTATGATGATGATGATATACTAACTACTACTACAACTATTTTTTTTTATTATTACTACTGCCATATGGGTGTATTTCCCTTATTTTTTCCCCACTTCCCGCGTCCTCCTCCTCCCCTCCTCCTCACCCCAAAAATTGGGTTTTCTTTTACCGGAGTGTTAATTTACCTGTTTTACTCTCTCTCTCTCCCCCTCTCTTCTTCTCTCTCTCTCTCTTTCTCCCCCCTCTCTCTTCTCCCTTTCCCTCGCTCTCCTCTCTCTCTCTCTCTCTCCCCTCTCTCTCCTCTCCTCTCTCTCTCTCTCTCTCTCTCTCTCCCCCCTCTCTCCCCTCTCTCTCCTCTCTCTCTCCCCCCCTTCTCTCTCCTCTTTTCTCTCTCTCTCCTTTTCTCTCTCCCCCTCTCCTCTCCTTTCTCTCCCTCTCTCTCCCCTCTCTCTCTCCCCTCCCTCCTTTTTCTCCCCTCTTTCCCCTTCTCTCTCTCAACCTTAATAACTACGGATGCTGGCACAAAAATAGTAAGGGAGAGAGAGGGAAAAAAAAAAATATATATAAGAGAGAGATAATGAATTAAAAAGGAGATGGAGGGGGATGGAATGAAGGGGGGAGGTAGGGAGGGGGATGGGGGGAAAAAAAGGGTTGGGGGGGTCATCAAACTCGGGGCCCCATCCCCGCCCAACCAAAAATTCCACCCCTTCACAAGTGGGGTATTTCCGCTTCTTCTATTTTTTGGTATCAGGTTTGTGGGTGTGTGTGTATGTGTTGTGGTGTGTGTGTGTGTTGTGTGTAAAAACAAAAAATATCCAGTACTAAATCATATACATTACTTTCCTTACCAAAATAATTCCTGAATTACCGTTATTCTACTCCACGAGCCATAACAATTGATTATGTTTTCTCCCAAAAAGCCGCCCTCCGGCGGTTTTTTTTGGCCACCCCTTTGGAGGGCTATGGGGGGGTTTTGGGCCCCACCACCTGCTTTTGGGGGGCCTTTTGGGCCCCCAAAACCAGACTCTCCGATAGCCTTTTCAAAACTTTCAAAAATCATGGATTATAATGTTTTAAACGCCAACCCTTCACACCCCCCAATCCTTCACTCACTCATTTATTACCCATCCCCCCCACCCTTCACTCACCCATTACTCATCCCCCCCCCACCCATTCACTCACCCTTACCCATCCCCCCCCACCCATTACTCCCCTTCCCCCTCCCCCCCCACCCATTCACTCACCCTTTACCCATCCCCCCCCACCCTTCCTCACCCTTTAAACCAAACCCCACACACCCATTCACCACCCATTACCATCACCCCCAACCTATTCCCTCACCCATCACCCTCCCCCCAACCCATCACCCCCACCCATTCACTCACCCTCACCCCCACCCATTACCCATCACCCCACCCATTCACTCCCCATTACCCATCACCCTACATAAAGGGTTTCCCCAAATTCCCTCGAAAACCCCTTTTTTTTTTTTCCACAATTCTCGCTATGGCTTGAAAAAAAAAAAAAAAAAAAAAAAAAAAAAACGGATCACCCTCACAAGTAGGTTTAAAAAACCTTCCCCTGGTGCCCTTTCCCCCAAAACTGTCCCATAGAGGGGATTCCCCCACAGGGGGCGGCACCCAGAGCGGACGACAGACACACACACACACACACTTTCGCTTATATTTTATAGACTTTTTTAAATTTTTATCATTATTTTATTTATTAACATTATTTGATCATTTTATTATTATAATTATTTTACTAAGACTTTTTTTTTTTCTTTTTTCATTGCGATGTCGAATTTAGTCAAAAAATATGTAAGGGAGAAAGAAAAATTTATTGCTAAAAAAACGTGATGTGTAATTAATTCAGGGGCTGACACGCGCTGGCACTCGTTTCCCCGGGCTGTTCCCCCCGGCGTGAGGACTAAACGCTACTCCACATCTCGATATTCCCGGGGGGGGACCAACCTTCCTAAGGGGAAAAAGGGCCCTTTTTTCCTGCATACAACCGCACAACCTGCACTCTTTTTAAAGAACAGACTGCATTTTTTTCGGGGCTTCGTAAGACTCCTGCTGCAGCCCACCCTTTCTTCCTACCTAAAGCTTCTGCTTCTCCTCCGTGAGGGGTGGTACTCCTCCTCAAGGCGGGGAATACCTTTCCTGAGGGAAATTTCCTCGAGGTGCGCGGCGCTTTTTCCCAAACAGCTCCTCCCCTCTCTCCGGGCGGGTGCTGGGCGGGAGCTCGGTCCAAACAGCTCCTCTCTCTCTCCAGGCAGGTCGGGGCAGGGGGCTCGGTGGCCCCCCCACCCAAACGCGCACCACGCACTGATCACTGCGGGAAAAAATTTATCTGCGTTTTAAAATAAATTTTATTCCCTCCGTCCTTTGGTCGATGGATCCCCGAACAGGGAAATCCGGTTGGGTTTTCCGGGCCCCTTTTGCTTCCTTATTTTCTTAGTTCTTATGTCCCTTGGTGGGTGGTCCCCGGCTGAGGAAAAATCAACCCCTTTTTTTCTTGCTAAAGGTTCCTCCCCCCGGGGTGGGAACCAACCCTCTGTCTCCTTGGTCGATGGGTCCCGCCTGGAGAGTGTCACGGGCTCCCACATGACCCCGCCGCCACTTTGAGTTTACTTAAAAATGATGGGATTGCGGGCTGTCCAGCACGGCGTCGTACTTTAGCAGCGGGGGGAGGCCCCGATGAACTCCTGCTCGGCATGGGTCCCCTCTCCACGGGTGGCCCCCAGGCGGGAGTCGTTCGCCCTATCCAGGACGATGCCGTGTGCATGCCATGCCTCGCCCCCTGCCACCCTCTCCTAGTGAAAATCACTGGACTGTGGTGCCTGGGGCCCCCCGGGGTCCACAGCATCGTATGGGCCCCGGGTCTCCGGTGTTCTCAAATGCCTTCACCGTGAGCACGTTGAGGCCCTGATCTCGGGGCATTTTCTTCACCTTGCGTCGCAGGGGGTTCTGGCTTCCTCACGAAAAGGTCGCTCCGTCGGCCCGAACATCTGCCCCGTGGCCCCGCCCCAGGTGTCCGTCCAGCCCACGTCAATGGGATTCGCCCCGGGTAAGACCGGGCGGGATCTCCCCACCACCCCCACCCAGTCGATGGTGACCTGTCCATTTTCCCCCATGTGCAGTTTCTCGGCCTTCCATCCCCCACAGTTAAAGCCTCGGTCTCCCCCCGGGCCCGGGGATGAGGCCCACCGCTTGGCCGCGCTCCACGAAACGGGGACGGGGGAGCCGCAGTCAAACAGCCGCTGCACTTCTTGCCGTTCACCTTGCCCCTCATACAGCTCTCTCGTTCAGGACAGGCAAGGCAATCGGCGCTGAACGGGCTTCTTGGCGGCATCGAAGGGGGGATCCACCGACGGAGGGCCCCCGCCTCCTCGTTGCGCTCCCTCTTGCTCCGGCGCAGCTTGCAGGGGCCCGTCTTTCTGAAAAACCTCACGCGGTTTTAGGGCCCTGGCGTCGTGGCCGGGGTGATGATCGAGTGCCTGGCTTCTTGGGGGGCCCCACGGGAGGCTCCGGGGACGAGCCGCAGAGTCCTCTCATCCTCGCCCAGCTTCCGCTTCCCCGTTTTCTTCTGGCTTCGGTACGGCCGTCACGTCGAGGCCGGGGGACGATCGCCACCGGGGGTTCTTCGTGGGCCCGAGGGTCCTGAGGGAGACTCAGTCTGTGCCTCGTTTTTATCTTCCCCTTCTTTAACTTAATTTCCTTGTTCAAAATTTTTGTCTCAAGCCAGAGGCTTGTCACTGGTTTTTTCAAAGGTCGCAGAACACCACACCCCCATATTAAGGATGATTTGTCCCCCTCTAGGTTTGGACCAAGCCCTGGCTTGGAGGTTCGACCTGGTGAGGGGAGGTTGGGGTTAGGAAAATGGGAAACCCGACCGTCAAGATCTAAAATTCTTGTCTATATACTCTATATCTAGTCCTTATTGACGCTGCAAAAAACATTTTTTTTAGTCTAGGGTGGGGGGGGGGGGGGGGGGGGGGGGATGGAGGCAGGGTCTTGGGAAACCCCTTTGGGGGGGGGGAGAGGAGGGAGGAAGGGGGAGTTAAGAAAAGGGGCGCGGAGAGACCGTGGGGGTACCCTGAAAAGCTATTTTATTGTTAGTTATTTTATTTAAAAATATTTATGATTATTTTAATATTTATAAAAAAAAAATTATTAATTGGATGATTGTGTTTAAGTAGATAAAAAAATAGAATAGCAAAAAGGGTTACCCAAATTTTTTGTTTCATTGGGTTAAAAGTAGCCCATGGGAAAATAAAAAACTAAAATAGTTCAATAGGCCTTCGTCCTTCTTACTTTATTATTTCTGTAGTCAATCTGCTTTTTATTTTTGTGTTCATTATTTATTCTTTATTTATTGCTCGTTATGTGTAAAATCAAGACCGTCACGATAGTCAAATGGAAGATAATTGATGCAAATTTTTTTATAATGCAAATTATTTCATCACTTACAATTCTTTATTTTTTCGTCGCATATTGTTTTTTATTCACTAACTATTTATATCACTTACTACTTCTACCCGCACTACTACTACTACTACTATTCTACTACTACTACTACTACTACTAACTACTACTACTACTCACTACTACTACTACTACTACTACTATACTACTACTACTACTACTACCACCCCTACTCCTACTACTACTACTACTACTACTACTACTACTACTACTACTACTACTACTACTACTACTACTAACTATTTTTGTTATTATTACTACTGCCATATGAGTGTATTACCCTGTATTTTCTCACTTCACCTGCGTCCTCCTCCTCCTCCTCCTCCTCAACCCCAAAATTGGGCTTTGCTTCACCGGAGTAGTTAATTTACCTGTTTTACTCACTCTCTCTCTCCTCCTCTCCTCTCTCTCCTCTCTTCTCTCTCTCTCTCTCTCTCTCTCTCTCTCTCTCTCTCTCTCTCTCTCTCTCTCTCTCTCTCTCTCTCTCTCTCATATTCTACCTTGTCACCTTGCATCACACCTGTCGATTAACCTGTTACTTTCTTTCTAATGTGACGTAAAGAGGTCAAAAGAGGTCAGTCAGAGTCGACAGTGTAACGGGAAGGTGTGGCAACTGGATTTTGCCTTTCGATACTATTTTTATTATTATTATTATTATTGTTCTTATTACTATTATTATTATGTTTTTTTACTATTATTATTATGTTTTGTTCTGTTTTAATAATAATAATCATCATCAGTAGTAGTAGTAGTAGTAGTAGTAGTAGTAGTAGTAGTAGTAGTACTAGTAGTAGTAATATGATTATTGTCTATTATCATTATTGTTAACGCTTCCCTGAAACCGATCCTTCCCATCGGGTTGTATCTGTAATTAAGACAATCTGGCGAGGAGGCCAAGGGGGCGCCCACAAGGCTCGTGGCTGGGGCAAGGTGATGTTTCCTGTCGAGAGCTGCTTGGCATGGGAAGGGAGCCTGCATGGGGACTCGCGCGTGGTGACCCCCGGATGGCGTTGTAGGGTGGACGAGGGGACGCGCCCCCCGGCGTATGTCCCCAACCATTGATTGATTGATCATTATTGTTCGGTGGTGTAGTGGTAAGTAGACTCGTCTCATAACCAAAAGGACGTGGGTTCGAATCAGTTCCGCCCAGTTGCCGTAGTTTTCTAGGGATATAAAACTTGTGATGGGTTTATCGTTTTATTAATGAAAACAAGAGATTACATGAATATGGCGAATCTTTGGTATCGGATTAACTTTATCTTGCTCAAGTTTTTATCATTTTTTGTGCTCTATACAGTCAATGTTTTCTTATTTTTGTATATATATTTTCCAGGATTGGGTATCATGGGCAGTCTATTTCTTTTCCGATTGTATACAAGGAAGTGTTTAGTTTTCATCACTTTTTTTTTCAGTCACTTCATCAAGGTAGGTATTCTGCGGATCATCTTTTTTCTGGTTTATCTTTTTAATAACATTTTAGATATATCACTATTTCTTTCATATTAGCAGAGAGAGAGAGAGAGAGAGAGAGAGAGAGAGAGAGAGAGAGAGAGAGAGAGAGAGAGAGAGAGAGAGAGAGAGAGAGAGAGGAGAAGGATGGGAGGTAGGCAGAGTACAACAACGAATAACACACACACACATGCACTCACTCCCTCGCCGGCACCAGCACCGCCTCGGGCCAGCCAGCCGAGGGCGGGGCCGCGAGTGCCGAGGCGTCGCGGCCCCGCCACGTGAGGGACACCGCCTTGTGGCTCCAGCCTGGGCCGCGTCTAGGTAGTGGAGGGAAGGGGGGGGAGGGAGACCCAGGCGCGGGGCGGGAGTGAAAAATAGTGTTGTAAAAATACTCTTTATTTCCATGGTGATGAGCCTGTGCCTCCCGCGGCGCTAGGTTGCCGGGGTGGTGATGCTGGTGGCTTAGACATTGTTGTTATGGTTTGTTGTTTTTGTTGTGGGTGTCAGTGTGGTGATGAGGGGCCGGCGAGGGGGTCCCCAGGGCTGGGCCTCAATGCTCCCCCGGGGCGCGGCGGGGCGTGGGTGGGGGCGGCGCCCCTCACTCGGCGTTGCGGCGCACGAAGCCGAAGCCGGATCGGTCGATCTCGTCAAAGTTACGCTTGTACAAGTTGGCCAAGTCCCGGGGGGTGAGCATTCTCTTCACGAAGCCAAAGCTGGAGCGGTCGATCTCGTCAAAGTTACGCTTGTTGAAGCCGAATCCAGAACGGTCGATCTCATCGAAATTCCTCTTGTTGAAGCCAAAGCCTGAACGGTCGATTTCGTCGAAGTTCCTCTTGTTGAAGCCGAAACCGGAACGGTCGATCTCATCGAAATTCCTCTTGTTGAAGCCAAAGCCTGAACGGTCGATTTCGTCAAAGTTCCTCTTGTTGAAGCCGAAACCGGAACGGTCGATCTCGTCGAAGTTGCGTTTGCTGTGGCCAAAACCGGTTCTGGGGAGAAGCATGGAAGGGTTAGTACCACAGGGGCTGCTCCTGACCCCTGCCTGCCTTCCTCCTGCCTGTACCCTGACCTGTCCAGCCCACACACTGCCCCCCTCCTCCCCCATGCAAACAATCTGTCACACGCCAGCAGCCGCACCGATGCTTATGCTCCCCGCCGTGACCTTGTGACCCCATCAACCCTACCTGCCCTCAGCCACGCCCTCGTCCTGGATACAGCGTGTGACCTACTCCGCCCCGCCCCCTTCACACCGCCCCTGCTCTAAGTTATGCCCCACCCCCACCCCCACACACACACGCTATCAATGGGAGCATAATACCCGAGTCTATCATTTTTATTGCTGAACTGCCCGCTCTGAAAGACACAGATGCTCATAAACTACATATTGCACACACGGCAGAGACAGGAGACTTACGTGAAGGCATCAAAGCGCTTCGCTGCGGATGCGTCTGAAACAAATGAAGAAAAATTATGAGTAAAAGGAAAACATGAGAGGAGAGAAACGATGACGATGTGGAAATTGTGGAAGAGCGTGAGTGAGTGTATTTATCTTTTTATTTATACAGCAAGAGGACAAAGTAGAGATGTGATGATGAAGAGAAAGCGTCTGTGTGTCTGTGTGAATCAAA
>JACEEZ010020257.1:106024-108524 GCA_016584305.1 Chionoecetes opilio
TCTTCTACTACCACCACCACCACCACCATCATCATCATCACCATCTCCAACACCACTACCTCCATCACTACTACCACCATAACCATCACCACCATCACCACCACCACCACTCCCACCATAACCACTACAACCATCACTACCACTACTACTACCACCACCACCACCATCATCACCATTACTACCTCTGTTACAACGCAATAAGGAATGGAATAACGCAATGCTTCGAAATAAAAGGAAGAAAATGATCGAGGGAGACATTTGGAAAAGTAAAAATTGGCCCCCCAAAACAACACACACACACACAACCCCACACAAAACACACACACCCACCACACAAAACACACACACACACACACACACGCACGCACGGACCCCCCCCCCTACACACAAATTACCTCGCGACAACAATAAAAAAATACGAAAAAAGCATAAAATGTAACACAAACGCAGAATAAAGTTATGAATGTTAGTAAAAAAAATATAAAGGTAACTTAAATGACTTCCTGGTCCTTTCATTATAAATACTCATTCCGTTTTCTTTACAAGTCAAGATATAATAGACGAAAGGGGGGTGGGAGGGAGGACTGTGTTATTATTTCACATGAGCTGATTCAATTAGATAGAAGTAATTTTGTTTCCTGGTCTTTAACCCCCAATTCCGGTACTTTATTTTTAAGTGGAAGGGAATTAGTGGGAGTAAAAAGATAGTGTGTGTGTGGGGTGTGTTGGGGTGTGTGTGTTGGTGTGTGTGGGGTGTTTTTGTGTGTTTTTGGTGTGTGTTGGGGTGTGTGTGTTTTGGCTTGCACGTAAAATTCTGTTATATATATTTTGTTTTGCTGAATTTTCTCTTTTCTCTCTCCCTCCCTCCAGTCTCTGCTGTTCTTGGAAATATGTGAGTGTGTGTGTGTCCCTCCGGCTCCTCTCTCTCTCTCTCCCCTCTCTCTCTCTCTCTCTCTTCTCTCTCCCCCTCTCTCTCTCTCTCTCTCTCTCTCTCTCTCTCTCTCCTCTCTCCTTCTCTCTCTCTCTCTCTCTCTCTCTCTCTCTCTCTCTCTCTCTCTCCTCTCTCTCTCTTCTCTCTCTCTCTCTCTTTCTCTCTCTCTCTCTCTCCACACACAATCTACGCACTAACTTATGCATGTTCTTCGCCATTTACGTACATAACACACTTTTTGCCCTAATCATACCCTGACCTTGGCAATTATGAAGCCCCTTGGCTTACATTTCTTCCTTTAGTCCTCCTCTTCCTCCTCCTTAACCCCCCTCCCTCCCCCTCCTCCTCCACTTCTCCCTCGCCCCCTCTCCCTCGCCTGCCTTAATAAGCTTAACTAACTCATAAAAATGCTCGTCCTCAAATTTTCCTTACTGCAAATGATTAAAAAAAAGATACAGAAAGAACTTGTAACATGCAAGGATATGTGTTGTGTGTGTGTGTGTGTGTGTGTGTGTGTGTGTGTGTGTGTGTGTGTGTGTGTTGTGTGTGTTGTGTGTGTGTGTGTGTGTGTGGTGAGGGGAAAACTCCGTAGTGTAGTGGTTAGCACGCTCGGCTTACAACCGAGAAGTCCCGGGTTTGATCCCCGGCGGAGCGAAAGATAGATGGGTGGTCTTTCTTAAATCCCTAGCCCCTGTCCACCCAGCAGGAATGGGTACCGGGTGCCAGCGGGGGTTTGTAACCCCCCCCCCCCCCGGGGGTGGGGGCTTCGGCCAACACTAATATGCAGCAGCGGTAGATCACTATGGCTCTGAGGCATTATCCTCTAAACAAAACAAACAAGAGAAAACAAGAGTGTGTGTTGCTTATTCACAAGGTGGAGATAACATCGTACACACACAACACACACACACACACACACACACACACACGATTGGGTACTCCGTAGTGTAGTGGTTAGCACGCTCAATTCACAACCAAGAAGTCCTGGGTTCGATCCCCGGGCGGTGCAGAGAATGATGGGCGTTCTCCTTAAAACCCGAACCCCTGTCCACCCAGCAGTGAATGGGTACCGGGTGTTAGCCGGGGATTTGTGACCCGCCTCCCGGGGTGGTGGCTTCGGCCAACACTAAGCACTAAGGATGAATAATGAAATGTAGATATGGAGACGGGGCCATACGAGTATAGCTCAGGCCCTGTAAAATCCAACTAGGTAACTAGGTAACACACACACACACACACACACACACACACGGTCTCTGGATAATGCCTTCTCTCTCTCTCTCTCTCTCTCTCTCTCTCTCTCTCTCTCTCTCTGCTCTCTCTCTCTCGCGGTCCATCTGGTTGTCTGGAGTAATAGAGTTTCCTCCAACTAGTTATGTTCCATCTCTTGACCCGTCACCATCACCACCACCACCACCACCACCATCATCACCATCACCACCACCTCCTCCAGTTCCACCACCACCACTACCACTACCACCAATATTCTCATCACGGCTTGAAGCTAAAATCGTTACCTTAGCAAGAGAGAGAGAGATAGAGAGAAAGAGACAGAAATACAGAGCGAGA
>JACEEZ010020257.1:113524-116024 GCA_016584305.1 Chionoecetes opilio
AGAAGATGATGAGAGAAAGTAGAAGGCAATAAGAGGAAGAAGGAGAGGGAGGAGAAGAAGATGAGAGAAAGGAGAAGGCAATAAGAGGAAGAAGGAGAGGGAGGAGAAGAAGATGAGAGGAAGGAGAAGGCAATAAGAGGAAGAAGGAGAGGGAGGAGAAGAAGATGAGAGGAAGGAGAAGGCAATAAGAGGAAGAAGGAGAGGGAGGAGAAGAAGATGAGAGGAAGGAATGGCAATACTTTTATATGGAAATCTTGAACCAACCTTTATTTTCCTTGTGGTACGTATTGGAATATCTGATCTGATTGTGTGTGTGTGTGTGTGTGTGTTGCGGGGGGAGGGGGGTTTGTTGGTGTGTGTGTGTATTTTTGTGGGGGGGGTTGTTTGTGTCGTGTTAGGGGGGAAGAGTAGTGTCAGTGTGTGTGGGGGGGGGGTGTGTGTGTGTGTGTTGTGGGGGAGAGGGGTGTGTGTGTTGTGGGGGGGGGGGGGAGAGGTGTGTGCGTGGGGGGTGTTTGTGTGTGTGTGTTGGGGGGGTTGTGTGTGGGTGTTATGGGGGGGGTGTGTGTGTGTGTTGGGGGGGGGTTGTGTGTGTGTGTTGGAGGGGGTTGTGTGTGTGTGTGTGTGTGTGTGCGTGTGTGTGTATGTCGGTATTCGTCAAGGAGCAAAAAACGCATAACTCTACGGATTTTACTTCCCACATTTAACTACGAAAATTTCTACATCCATTATCTTTTTGTTTTTCTTCTTGTCTTCCTTTCTCTTCTTCTCTTCATAGTTATTATTTATACTATCATCATCATCATCATTATTATTATCGTTATTATCATTTTTATCATTATTACTTTCTTCATCATTCTCCTTTTTCATGAGCTTCAGTTTTAAAATGACATGAGAAAAATAATCCTTGTGTTATTTTCTTCCTTTTGTACTCTACGTGTGACTCAGTTTGATATCATACTTCATTATTCTGTTGTTAGTAGTGTCACTTTCAATACCTTACTTGTGCACTATTTACACTTTCTTGAACTTGCAATTCTGAAATACTATAGAAACATGGAAGAAGCAATATAGAAGCAATGATTCGTTCCTAAAGGTCTTCTAAATATTATAATCTTATTTTAACGCTTCAATTAGTAAACGCACAACCTTCTCCCTCCTCTTCCTCGTCCTCCTTTTTCCCCCTCCTTATCACCTCCTCTTCCTTCTCCTTCAACTCCTTATCTCCTACTTAACCATCTCTTCCTCCTCCTCCTCCCTACATCTCCTTATCCTCCTCCTCCTCCTACATATCCTTATCCTCCTCCTCTTGCATATCCTTATTCTCCTCCTCCTCCTCTACCAATAGGTCTCCTGGTATCTGTCCTTCCTATGTATTCCTCCTCCTGTTAGTGGTAGCATCAGTTAGCATACTTCATATCCTCTCATTCTTCACTCTGAAACTCCCTTGTTCCTACCTTCTTTAGGGACATGGTATCCTTTTCCAACTGTCCTCTTACATGTAGTTTGATAGATAGTAGACTTTAGTTGAGCCGATACCCTCGTTATAGACCAATAAGTTTCCTGGTGTCTGTTATTCCTATGTATTCCTAAGTATTCCTCCTCTTTCCTCCTCCTCCTCCTCCTCCTCCCTCCTCCTCCTCCTTATCTCCTAACTCCTGTCTTCTCTTTATTCAAACCCAAACTTGTGTCAACTTTTCTACTTCTCCCTCAACAGACAGGTATACAAGTTTTTCCTTCTTGGTATCGCGGGTGGAGTGTGTGCGGAGAGGAACCTTTACCGCACGTCACCTTCCGCCGCCACTCCAGGTCCTCCCACACAGCTTGATTGCCCTTCTGAGGACCTGGCTGGGGGCATAATGAATCTATCTCTGTTTGTGTTGACGTTCCTCTAGTGGGTGGGGGGTGACTTTGACTGCTTGTGTGTGTTTGTGTTTGTGTGTGTGGGGGGGGGGGGGCTCTGTGACTGTGTGTGTTTGTGTGTTGGGGGGTTGTGTGACTGTGTGTTTTAGGGGGGTTGTGAGTGTGTGTGTTTGTGTGTTGGGGGGTTGTGAGTGTGTGTTTGTGTGTGGGGGGGGAGGTTGTGGAAGTGTCTGTACCTGTGTGTGTGTGTGACTGTGTGTGGGTGGGGGGGGTTGTGTGTGTGTGTGTGTGTGTTTGTTTGTTTGTGTGTTGGGGGGGTTGTGAGTGTGTGTGTTTGTGTGTGTGGGGGGAGGTTGTGGAAGTGTCTGTGCTTGTGTGTGTGTGTGACTGTATGTGGGTAGGTTTTTTTTTTTTTTGTGTGTGTGTGTGTGTCAAAACAAAAAGAAAGGAAAGACTGTGAAAGTGAATTTGGGCAACAAGAGAACTTCTGTCTTTTGTTTCTGATTCCAATAAGTTTCCTTCCCCCAAAAAAAGTTTAGTAAAAGAAAAGAAGAAAGAAAGAAAGAAAATGCGATGAAAATTCAGGACGGATTTAAACGAACCTTCACAAACGATTAGCGATGGACATTTTTTTTTATGT
>JACEEZ010020257.1:121024-128524 GCA_016584305.1 Chionoecetes opilio
TTTTCTTTTTCTTTTTGCGTATCATTTGCGGATACTATTTTGCTGTTCCCTCGATTTCTTTTGTCCCGTTGGTTCGGCGTCCACCGCGCGTCGCCGCCTCGTGTCTGCGTGACATGACGCAGAACTAACCTTCATACCTCTAGGCCCTGTGACATGACCTATCCTTGCTGTGACATGACGGAGGCCTACTATAAGTCTCACAATTTTAGAGACTCTTGGGCGAAGTTAAAATGGTACTTTACAGTTTGTACACTCTTACAGTTTTGTGTATAATAGTAGTGCAAGTTATTATATATGGTAGAAGTGATTACTGACTGACACTACTTACTGACTGACTGATTACTAACTGACACTACCACGACCCATCATTGTAGAGACATGACTTGACATGACCTACAGGAGTCCCGGGAGCGCGGTGACCTCGATTGACGCTGACACAGAGGTCAGCAAAAGGCGGGAAGAGGGTGTTAGGAGAGAGAGAGAGAGAGACGTACCTTGATGGCTCCCTCCGATGCCATGACACACAGGGCGAGGAGGAGGGCGGTGCAGATCACGTCACGAGTCATGGTGGTGACGGTAGTAGTGGTGGTGGTGGTGGCTGTGGTGGAGGAGGAGGTCCGCGTGTGAGGACTGCTCCGTGGTAAATACGCTCTTTCCAGACCTCTCCTTGCCTTATATACCCGCCACGCACTGAAGCCACGCCCCCCTCCTGGCTAAACCCCGCCCCCCGCTGCCGTGGAGTGGGCGGGCTGGGTCAACAGGTGGGCGGGGCGGCATCCACTCCCCTGGGCTCGGAGACTCATGAGTGTTGTCACGTCTATACTAGTGACCCACATCATCACGCCCATCACACCCACGCTCAGCACACCCACGCCCACCTCGCCACCCACTTGTCCTGCACACCCACCCCTCCCACTACTCTCCCTCCGTCCCTCCCCTTAACTAACCCTTCCATCATACTATTCCCTCGCAACTCTCCCATGCTAACTATTCTCTCCCACGACTACTACTTCTATCACAACTATCTCTCTCTCTCTCTCTCTCTCTCTCTCTCTCTTCTCTCTCTCTCTCTCTCTCTCTCCTCTCTCTCTCCTCTCTCTCTCTCTCTCTCTCTCTCTTTTCTTTTCTCTCCCCTCTCTCTCTCTCTCTCTCTCTCTCTCTTTTCTCTCTCTGTCACACACACCACACACACACACCCCAAACACACACACAACACACACACACCACACACACACACACACACCACACACACACACACACACACACACACACACACACACACACACACACACACACACACACACACACACACACCGAACACACACACACCCCACACACACACACACACACACACACACACACACACACACACACACCCACCCACATACAGTATAACATTTCATCCTTCTTCCTCTTCAACCTCCTTCGTCAGTTCGCCCACAAGACACGTCAGAACAAGAAATGAGGTACAGAGGTGGACGTTTCAAGCCGGCTAGCGACGTGGTTGTCAGTATAAAGAGAGTAGCGGTATCCAGTGTCCAGTTAGTGAGGCAAAATGCTGTCCTGCCTGTCTCCTGTTATGTGGTGTCCTGTGTCGCGGCGAGAGAGAGAGATACTGATACTGATACATTTATTTGGCCCTTTAGCAATACAGTAATGTGTACTCTATATACATGTATATATTATAAGTCTTGGTCTGTTGAGCCGGAGCTCTTATACAGACCTGTTGCGAAACATAGTTGCCGATTTAGGTCAGATAAATAAGGCCCGAGAAATAATATAAATAATAAATCGCATTACCTTTAAAAATACTACCAAAGATAATTATTATATAAGCAATAGTTAATAACATACAAAAATTAATGTGAATAAAAATGAAATACAAATAGGATATACGCAAATCTTGACAAGGCAAAAACAAATGCTAATATTAACAAACACAAGGATACAAAAAACTAAAATACACATGAACAAACAAGGATTAGATTTATTGATCGATTTTTTTCTTCTTTATTTTACACTTGAAAATGTTACTATCGGTGATGTTTTTAAGATCTTCTGGCAGCCGATGCCACAGTGTTACTCCCCTAACCGTAATGCTTCGCCGTGCATGGGACGTTCTACATATAGGAATTTTTAGATCATTTGATCTTCGGCTATTTGAGTTGTTAGACATAACTGAAAACCACTGTCAACTTGGTATGTGTATAATGCTTTATGTATAAATAGATTTGCTTGGAGGGATATAATATTAGTTAGTTTGAGTAAATTTAGGTCTTTAAAGAGAGGGTCTGTGTGTGCATATCTGTGATTGTGAGACATTACACGTAACATTTTTTTTTGATTAATGAAAAGACTGTCAAGTAAAGTTTTAAATGCTCCTCCCCATACAGCTGAACAATACAAAAGGTGTGGATAGGCTATTGGTAAGTATATTTGTCTTAAACTATCAATGGTTATATTGTCTCGTATCTTATGTAGTACACCATTTATTTTACAAAGCTTAGTAATCACATCTAGTATATGAGATTTCCATTTCAGTTTATCATCAATAATAACACCCAAACATTTATAATCACCAACTTGCTCTAAAATAAGATTGTCTATGCATACATCAATATTTTGGTGTTGAATCATCAAAGAACAAGATACCATATAAGAAGTTTTAGTAGCATTCAAGGTTAATTTATTACTTTTTATCCAGTTTGAAACATGAGATAATTCTGCATTTAATGTGTTTTTAATGTCAATGAGACTTTGTCCCTGAATGAAAATAGTGGTATCATCAGCAAAGAGAAGAAATTTGAGTTTATTAGTGCAACGTGTGATATCATTGATATACAATAAATATAAAATGGGACCCAAAATTGATCCTTGTGGTACTCCAAAACTAATAGATGTGAGAGCGGATAGTGCATTATTATAAACTGTACATTGCTTCCTGTGACTTAAATAACTTACAAACCAATTATGTGCAGCACCACGGATTCCGTAAACCTTCAATTTTTCTAACAAAATAGAATGAGATATGGTATCGAAGGCTTTAGACAGATCACAAAAGACTGATCTCTGATATGCTTTACTATCTAATGTATCATATATATTTTGACAAAGGTGATGCAAGGCAAGTTCAGTGGAGTATTTGGGGCGAAAACCATATTGAGACTGCGATAATAATGAAAATTTGGAAATGTAATCCATTAATCTACTAGCAACTATTTTCTCAAAAATCTTACTAAAACTAGGAAGGATAGAAATTGGTCTGTAGTTCGTATGTATAGATTGTTCACCCTTTTTATGTATAGGTACCACTCTAGCAACTTGAAGGCATGAAGGGAAGCAGCCTTCCTTGAAAGACCTATTAATGATGTAGACTAGGAAGGGAGGAACTTCATGATTGCATTCCTTTATTATTTTCATGTTTATATCATCGTACCCTGGAGCAGTAATCTTAAGCTTGTTGATGACAGTTTTGATTTCTAAAAGTGATGTTGGACTAAAAAAAAAAGAAAACAGAACAGATTCAGGCAGGTATGAAGTATATGGAACTGCCAATGGTTGGATATTCATAGCTAACTTTTTTGGAACATTACAAAAGTACTCATTGAATGATTCAGCTATTTCTTGATTATTACTGGAAACATTTTCCTGCAAAGAAATTGAATCTGGCAACTTCTGCTTATTATATTTCGCTAATAATGACTGGATTGTTTCCCATGTCTTCTTGATATCACCCGCATTATCCTTTAGTTTAGATTTATAATAGTTCTCTCTAGCTGCTTTTATCAGAGAAGTAAGTTTATTTCTGTATTGTTTGAAAATGTTCCCATATGTAAGTGGCCATTTAGCATAAAGTTTCTGTAATTTATTACGATGTTTAATGGAGGTTTTTATTGCTTGGGTTATATACGGTGTACCAATATGTTTTTCTTTGAAAGTTCATTGTTTTAGAGGAAAGTGTATATCATAAAATTTCTGAAAACTTTTCATATAGATATCAAAACTTTCCTTTATATCATGAGTCATCTATGTCTGAGGTCCACTTGTAATTCAACAAATCCTTCTTAAATGATTCTATAGATAGATTGTTGTATATTCTTTTGGTCACAGTAATTGTTGAGGACTGTATGATAGCATTATTATCATTTGAAAAAATACTGAAGATTGGAAAATGATCACTAATAGAAGTATAATGAATGCCACTTACTTGGTGATTATGTAGATTATTTGTCCATATATTATCAATTAAAGAAGCTGAAGTACTGGTTACTCTAGTGGGCTTATTTATAGTTGGGAAAAAATAATATGAATATAGCAGGTTAATAAAGTCATGCACCTTATTTTCATTATTAAGTAAATTTACATTAAAGTCTCCCATTATGTAACATGGGAGATTTTCACCTACTAATGATTCAACAATATATTCAATAGATAGAAGGAACTCCTCAACTTTAGCATTTGGTGGTCTGTAGATAATCCCGACAATAAACCTGAAAGGTTGAGTAACTTTCACGAAGAGTGAAATGTGAGGCAATTGAAGAGAAATATTGTGTAGTGATAAGCTTTGAAATGTTTTGTGTAAGAAGATTGCCACGCCACCTCCACGAGTATTCCTGTTTTGAAAATGAGAAGAGTAGTTATTTATATTATAAAGTGAGCAGATTGAATCATTAAGTCGAGTCTCACATAAACCTACTACGTCAAAAACAATACCAATTTGGTCTAAGCACTGGTCAAGAAAAGTTTCAAAATGAAGAGGTAGGCTAGAAATATTATAAGCTAACAATTTAAGACTAGGACTAGATATACTTTGCATTATAGATAGTATCACAAAAATTATAGTTACATATAGGCTCTCTCAAAACATGATCATTTAAAATTTCATTGTCACTGAAATTATACCGATTAAACTTTAAGTTATTAATTATATTACTGGAAACTGGTGATAATCACTTAATTTCAAAACGTTAATGAATTCTGAATCATTTAAGTTACTATATGGAAGAATACATTGGTAATCAGACATTGATAGTAAAATTATATTACCTAGATACACTCACTGTGTTACGCACAGTTGCTTCACCAACCAATTACTGTTTCTTGGGTGCACCACGTGAAGATGTTCTGGTAGACCGTGGCTCCGAGGCAAGGGCCCCAGCCCCGCCGGCAGGCACAGACCGGGCCACTGCCCAGCCCCCGTCCCCCCGTACTCGACCAACAGGAGTACTCGCCCCGCGCAGCGCACACAGCGGGCCCACTCCTTTTGTGTCCCCCCCCAGCAGAATTCCGCAGGAAAAAACCGTGCAACCCCCAGGACAGTGTAGAGGAAGACAGACAGACAAAGAAACAACCCGAAAGACAGACATAATGAACAACTGATAAGGAATGAGACAGACAGACAGGATGGTACAAACAGACAGACAGGCAGACAGAGATAGAATGAGACAGACAGACAGAATGATACAAACGACAGGAACAACAGAAATAAAATGAGCAGACAGACAAAATGATCAACAGACAGAGAGACGGGATAGAAGAGACAGACAACAAAAATGAACAAACAGACGAGGCGGGACAGAATAAAAATGAGACAGCAGCGAATTAACAAACAGACAGGGAGACAAGATAGAATGAAAAGACAGACAGAATGATCAAACAACAGAGAGACTAAGAGTGAGACAGAAGACAGCAGACAGAAGAACAAAAGGGAAAACAGACAGAGATGAATAACAACGCAAAAGATACAAACAGACAGACGGCAGACAGAGAAGTAGACAACGACAAAAGATAAAAAACAGATAGACGGCAGACAAAAGAGGACTAATGAGTAGACAGCAGACAAAGACAGACAAATGGAGAGATAAACAGACAGACAGACAGTAATCAAACAAATTCCTGATATCCTATATATAGAAATTCTCTTGTCAATGTTTCAGGCTACTTTATCCCACAACCCAGATTAATACTTAAACAAATCTATTTTAGCTTACGATCTCGAAATGTTCCTATCTTTTTTTTTCTAAGTCCTCCCGAAGTCATATTGCATAGGTTATCAACTATCTTTTTTTTCATGGAAGGTCACAATTCTCACTCAAATTACTGGCTTTCTTTTCAATATTTGCGACATACTTAACTGGACATTTTTTATACGTTTTGTATTGTGTTAAAAAGGTGAGAGAAAGAGGTAGAGGAAGGAGGAAGAAGAAGAAGAAGGAGGAAGAAGAAGAGGAAGGGGAAAAGAGGAAAAGGGAATTGGAAGAGGAGGAAAGGATAGGGAAAAGAGGAAGGGGGGAAAGGAACTTGGGGAAGAGGAAACACAAAGGGGAAGGGAGGAGGAAGGGAAAAGGAGAAAAGAGGGGGATAATGAAGTCAAACATACTCTCAACTGAAAATCAAACTAAACTTTTAAGGGAAATTTATAGCCATTTGCATTTCACTTTTTTTTCAGGTTTTTTAAATGAAGGCATAAATAATTCTTGTTGATTAAAGACTACTAATGTGCTAGCGATCTTTTTGTCAACTATTGGAATATTATTTTTAGTTAATATTTTTGACCTCTTAAATTTAGGTGGTTATATTATTTCTCTGTCTGTCTGTGTGCCTGTTTGTCCCGCCCATCTCTCTCTCCTCTCTTTTTATCTCTTTCTCTCTCTCTCTCTCTCTTTCTCTCTCTCTTCTCTCTTCTCCCCTCTCTCTCTCCCTCTCTCTCTCTCTCTCTCTCTCTTTCTCTCCCCCCCCCCCTAACATTTATTCACTGTTGGAACATCAAATTTCTCATGTAGCTTTTCAGGAGTAAGATCAGATTTTTTTTGTCTCCAACACTTCTTTTGAAACAGAACTTTAAATATTTCTCGTTAAAATAAAAATGTATCCAATTCTAATCATCAAAAATATGGATTTTACTTTTTTTTTATCCAATTTTAATTTCCCCCGCATTACTTTTTTACTTTTAAATATTTTTTATTATTATTATTTTTTTTTTAAAATTTTTATTATTTTTTTAAATTATTATTATAATTATTATTATTATTATTTTTATTATTTCTTTATTAAATTTTTTTTAAATATTATTGCCCTTTTTTTTTCCCCCCCGTGATTTTGGGGGAGGGGGGGGAAAAGGGGGAGGGAAAAGGGAAAAAAGGAAAGAAAAAGAAAAAAATGATATTAAAAGTGGTAGTATGTTAGGAAAGGGGGAGGGGAGAGAGAGAGAGAGAGAGAGAGGAGAGAGAGAGAGGGAGAGGAGAAAGAAAGAGAGGAGAGAGAGAAGGAGAAGAAGAGAGAGGGGAAAGGAGGAGGAGGAGGAGGAGGAGGAGGAGGAGGAGTGAGTGAGTGAGTGAGTGAGGGAGTGAGGGAGGAGAGAGAGAGAGAGAGAGAAGAGAGAGAGAGAGAGAGAGAAGAGAGAGAGGGGAGGAGAAAAGAGGGGAAGAGAGAGAAAAGAGGAGCGAGGGGAAAAGAGAAGAGGAGGGGGAAAAGGAGAAGGGGGGAAGAGAGAGAGAGAGA
>JACEEZ010020257.1:133524-151024 GCA_016584305.1 Chionoecetes opilio
GGTGATAGTTCAATTTTTTCAAATTACAGACCTATTTCAGTTCTTCCCGCCATAAGTAAAGTCTTTGAAAAGATTATTGCAAATAGATTAATGAATTATTTAACAGAAAACTTACTTTTAACAGATAATCAATATGGGTTTCGACCTAAATATTCGATAGAACTCGCAGTACACCACCTTTGCCAAAACATATATAATGCAATAGATAGTAAAATGTATCAATTAACTATTTTTTGTGATTTATCTAAAGCTTTGATACTATTAATCACTCCATTTTATTAAAGAAACTAATGATTTACGGTATTCGTGGACCAGTCTTCAGATGGTTTGAAAGTTATCTCAGCGGCAGGAACCAGTATACAGTCTTTAATAGTAGTGCATCGTCGTACAAAAGTCTTACTTGTGGTGTGCCACAAGGATCTGTCCTAGGACCATTATTATTTTTAATTTACATCAATGACATAACTCTATGTACCAAAAATCTTAAATTTTTACTTTTTGCTGATGACACTACCATTTTTCTACAGGAAGGGATTTAAATGATATAAGAAATACAATGAACACTGAATTGGTACATGTTGCTGATTGGTTAAAATGTAACAAGCTAACATTAAATATCAATAAAACTCACTGTATGCTGTCACATTCACACATGACACACACACAATGCAACAATATCAAAATTGATAATCTCATTATTAAAGAGGTACAAGAAGCTAAATTCCTTGGAGTTGTTATTGATAGCAAGCTAAGATGGAAAACACACATAGAGAATGTAATGAATAATATTTCAAAAATAATAGGTGTAATATATAGAATACGAAACCATTGTAATATTGAAGGTTTAAGACATATTTATTTATCATTAGCATATCCATATTTATTGTACTGTTCAGCTATCTGGGGTGGGCATATAAAACATATATTGATCAACTATTTGTAAATCAGAAAAAATTAGTTCGCATAATGTCCTCTAGTAATCGGTATGACCACACAAGCCCAATCTTTCGTGAGTTGAAACTTCTAAAATTACATGATATTATAGACTATCAGACTATAACTTTGTTTATAAGGCGTTGAATACATACAAAATTGACAGTGGTTTTCAGACCACAACGCATAGCATACAAACCAGACGAACCAATAATCTCAAACTTCCATTGTGTAGAACTTCCCATGCTCAACAAAGTGTTCTCACTCGGGGAACTAAACTGTGGAACAAACTTCCAAATGATGTAAGGAATAAAGAATTAAATCCATTTAAACTGCAAATAAAAGAAAAGTTGAAAAGTAACTATTAAAATTAATTTATTATTATTATAATTGTGATTTGTATAATTAATGTGATAATTATCATTGATCTCTTTATCAGTACTATTATGTATGTGTACTGTTATGGTATGAATGCTTGTTTGTGTATATTCTTTAATATACTTATTAAATTTATTTAATTTAATTGATAAAATTAAGTAGTATATTCAGTAGGGAATATAATTTTTTTTATTTAATTTAGTTTTTCATATGTAAATTAGCATTAGGCCGTCCTACACGCTACATCTGCTGACCTCTTATTTTAGCATAAAGTCCATAAAAGAGTTACGACTCAATGGACAAAGGCTTTGACATTTTCTCTACATGTATAATAACTTGTATAATATTAAGGCCAATAAAATTATCAATCAATCAATCTCTCTCTCTCTCTCTCTCTCTCTCTTCTCTCTCTCTCTCTCTCTCTCTCTCTCCTCTCTCTCTCTCTCTCTCTCCTCTCTTCTCTCTCTCTCTCTCTCTCTCTCTCTCTCTCCTCTCTCTCTCTCTCTCTCTCTTTAAAAAAAACATAACATACAGACAGGAGAGTCACGGACAAGGCATGGGAAAGGTGATCATTTTGGCTGCTATGCTGCCCTAGGGTTGGTGCTAATCCAACACCTAATCCCTTCCCATCTCGCCAGTACACTCGACTCCTTTCATCGTTGTGTGTGTGTGTGTGTGTGTGTGTGTGTGTGTGTGTGTGTGTGTGTTGCTTGAAAGTATTACATGAGAAAATAAGGAAGCTACAAGAGGCCGTCACAGCCAATGAAGACTTTATTCAATTAATAACTACCACGTATAGGTCTCACGGCCTCTTGTAGCTTCCTTATTTTCTTATGTAATACTTTCAAGCACACACACACACACACACACACACACACACAACGATGAAAGGAGTCGAGTGTACTGGCGAAATGGGAAGGGATTAGGTGTTGGATTAGCCCTAGGGCAGCATAGCAGCCAAAATTATCACCTTTCCCATGCCTTGTCCGTGACTCTCCTGTCTGTATGTTATGTTTTTTTCAAAGAGAGAGAGAGAGAGAGAGAGAGAGAGAGAGAGAGAGAGAGAGAGAGAGAGAGAGAGAGAGAGAGAGAGAGAGAGAGAGAGAGAGAGAGAGAGAGAGAGAGAGAGAGAGAGAGAGAAAAAAAAAAGATAGAACAGAGAGAAGAAAAAAAAGATAGAACAGAGAGAGAGAGAGAGAGAGAGAGAGAGAGAGAAGAGAGGTCTGGAGGAGATGAAGACGAGTCTCGTGGTGAGGGTGTGCCCAAGGGATGGTGGAGGAGTCACACCTGTGACCTGACTTTTTATTTTGTCTCTTCCTCCAGCACAAAAATTGAATTGAAATATCTAATATATTGATTATAACGGGACCGTGAATGTTTTGATGACTTGTTGAAAGAATTACACATATTATTTCCTTTGTTACTCATTAAATGTAGGCTGAGAGAGAGAGAGAGAGAGAGAGAGAGAGGAATAGAGAGACAGTTGATCACACGCGTTCCTCCTCTCCTCGCGTTTTGGTCCTCACCGGGTCCCGTTATTTCTCCCTCTCCAAGGTAGTTCCTTCGCTCGTGAATGTCATTTCCCTCTGAACAAGCTTTTGGCTGTTCCTGTCAGTGTAGCTTCATCGCGACTGGCTCTCACCATTGATACAGGTGCCGAGATAAACTTAATAGCAGAGTAAACGTTTCATGCATTGCAACGAGCGTCCAATTCTTTCATATTCCTTTTTCTTGCCTACGACGTGTCTATCAGTGGTGCTGACGGCAAAGTTTCTAATGCACTTGGATCTATTTTGTTGCGTTTTCGCTTCCATGCGCGCCGAAGCCTGTCCGCGTCAAATTTACATTCTAAGAGTTTATGCGCTTCCTTCTGACGGATTGCTTTGTCTCCCCACCTTGCGTCGACTTCATGTGGATATTTTCCTGGTGCAGTTTTTATCACTTACCGTGGTGAGTCTTGTCCAGCTTTGCAACTTCACGTGCCCTTTGCACGGCAGATGAGGAATTGTGTCCCCCCTGCCCTGATTTTATCACCGCCACTGCGCTTTCATGACCGCACACCTACATCGCCCCCCAGGGCCCCGCACCTTGTTCTCAGGCTTAAAACCACGATGCCCGACACCTCCGGTAATTCTCCTGTTTTCGCTTCTCCTGTTCTTTGCTTAACACACGCACCAACAGTCAATGTGATTCTAGGTACCTGCAGTATCCTAGATCCTCATTCTGTTCAGATGTTACGTGTTCGCTTACGAACAGTCCCCGACGGTACAGACGTAGTTGTGGTTTCTGAATCAGTGAGAATCCGTGGTGTTCGTCTCGAATCAGGTATTGCTCAGGTGCACGATGGTCATACTTCCATATTGGTGCATAATGTGACTCACGGCACTCTTACTCTCGCGAAAGGCACTCGTTTGGGTGAAGCTTTAGTGTACCCTTCGCCGATACAAGAATGCGCTCTCCCAGATTCATTCCTAGCTTCAGCGGTTACACATTCCTCCTCCTCGAATGCATTTCATGACTTCTCTGCGAACGTTACGCCTTCGCTCAATGATACTGATTACCATGATTTTGAAACGCGCCTTCTACAGCTATTATTCCAGTATTCCTCGGCTGTAGCTCCCCCGGGGCAACTTCTTGGCTGTACACATTTCCCTTGAGCACAAGATTGGCTCCTTCCTGATGCGCGTCCTGTGTATATTCCTGCCTATCGTCTGCCTCACATCAGCGTGCGATAGCTAGACGTAAAGTTCAGGAAATGATCGAAGAGGGGGTTGTCGAGCCGTCGACTTCACCATGGAACACCCCGCTTTTTTTTGTTCCTAAGAAAGATGGTGATTTCAGGCCAGTTGTAGATTTCAGGCGTCTTAATCAGTGTACTGCCTCCAACGGTTACCACTCCCTGTTTTGTCTGATTTGTTGCAGTCACTGGGTGAACAAAAACGGGGTTTTTACTTCTCTTGATCTTATGCCCGGATTCTGGCAAGTGCCCTTGGCTCCCGAATCGCGCCCTCTCACTGCGTTCAGCACGCCCGCGGGTCACTTTCAGTACCTACGCTTGCCTATGGGTCTGAAAAATTCGCCTATCTGTTTTCAGCTTTTCATTAACGAAGTTTTTCGTGATCCCCTCGGTAACGGTGTCTTTGCTTATCTGGATGACGTAGGGGTAGTGTCACGCGATATGGAGGACTCACTTCGACAGACTCACTGATATTTTGAGCGTCTCTCTCATGCCGGGTTAAAAGTCAAGCTTACAAAGTGTCTTTTTCTCAAGAAGCGTCTCTCATTCCTCGGTCATGTTGTTGACGCGAATGGTCTACATACGTCAGATGACAAGACCGCGGCGGTAAAGGGAATTTCCCTCGCCCCACCTCTTTTTACGGAACTCAGTCATTTCTGGGTCTATCAGGTTTCTACCGCCAATTTGTGCCTCAATACGCACGGCTCTTTTCCCCCATTGCTACGTTTGTTTCCCAGAAAGACGCTGCGTTCGTTTGGGGGTGATGATCAGGAACATGCATTTAATACTCTCAAACGACTCTCACCACGGTGCCGGTTCTAGCTTTTCCTGATTTCGACAAGCCATTCATCATTGCAACGGATGCATCAGGATTTGGTCTTGGCGCTGCTTCATGCAAGCAGACGACAGAGGGAAGAATCGCCCAGTTGCATACGCTAGTCGTCGTCTCAGTAGCGCTGAGTCACGCTATTGGGTTTAAAGATCTTAAAAACACTTGCTATATTTGGGCTTTACGTCATTTCCCGGGCGACCTCATTTATGGATATCCATTACTGTCTACACAGATCATCAGGCTATCAAAACTTTTTTAAAGGTCGTAATCTCACCGGTCGTCTTGCACGCTGGATGGTAATTCTAGAGGATTATCGTCCATCCATCGAGTATGTTCCTGGTAAACTCAATTCGTTGCGGACGCCCTCTCCCGATCTGTTACGGTTGCTGCCTCTTTGGGTTACGGCTCAGCCGGGCAATCGGAGATAACGGAGACGCCCTCATGAATGCGCAACGTAATGACCCGCTGTGGGGACAGGTCATTATTTCTCTCGAAGAGAGACACGTCGTCTCTCCCTCGGTTACCTATTCCGCTTCACAATTTTGCCTAGAACATGGCCTTCTCACCCGCAGGACCCCTTGCCAACCTCGCCCCGTGGAGATGTTGTCACACTTGTCATACCTGATTCCTTGGTTTCTCAGGTACTACTTATCAGTCATGACTCGGTACAAGCCGCTCATCCGTGACAAGTCAGCAGTCTGGGTGGCTCGAGCTCTTGTTGATCATGTAATTCCAATCCTTTCACAACACCTAAAGTCATACTTTCCGACAACGGCGGTGAATTCGAAATGAACTTCTTGCTGAGTTATGTGCAGCTTTCAACTTTTCGTCAGACATTCTTTGTTGCCATCACCCAGCGTCTAACGGTCTTACTGAAAAGGGCGAATCTTAAGATTCTAGAGGCGTTATGTCATGTCACTAATGGTTTTTCTCAAACGTGGGACGAATGACTCTTCATGTTGTGTTTCCATTAATTCATCTTATAATGAGAGTATAAACGAGACCCCTCACTTCATTCTTTTCGGGGTGGACAAACGCCTCCCTTATGATATGTTGCTCGCATAAACCTCAGCCTCTCTATGTACCTGAAAATTTTGCTAAGGTACAAATTAAGTCTTTTCAACGTAATTCACCTCCGAGCTCACTTGCGTTCCTAAAAACCTCTCAGGCCATGCACGCCAACATAAGTCAGTTCGCCCGCCAAATTCAAGATGGCAACATTGTTTTTCTTATCAATTTCACGCGGGGACAAACAAACTGCTCCAAGCACCTCGGCCCTTCCGCATCCTTGCAAAAGCGCGGCACCAAATCCCACCATTCGGGATGTGGAGACCCATGATGACAGCACTGTGCATATGACCCATCTTCGGATGATGTCAGGTACCCTCCCTGACCCTCAAAACCCAATCCTCCTCCCCTCTTCCCCGTCCATCTCCTACTCCCGCCCCTTCATCAAAATTTTCCTACCCCTCCCCCCCATCCTTATCACACCCGCTCTCGGACTCGCCACTAACACCTTTTGCAAGCTCCTTTATATTTTTTTTTTGCTTCCCCTTTTTGTGTCTCCTATGTCTGTATATATGTAAATGTCTCATTTTATGTGTATTTCTCTATTTTATTTATAAAGGCCCTCTTCCATTTGCGACATTTCATGAACCAGTTCAGGGAAACCCCAAAGGGAATTCAGGCGTTCTATTTGCGCACGAAAACCTAGGTCCGAGGCGACCCGCGTAGTGACTCAGCAAAACCCTTTGGAACTTCTCTACCCACATCCATTGGTGGGTAGAATTTTCAGTTCATCCAGTTATAACAGAGAATGGCATGGCAGAAAGTTAAATAAACAGGGGAAGGGGTTAACAAGTTTTTTTAACGAAGGAGACGAAGGGGAAGAGGATCTATGCAGCGATAACAACAACGGTCACAAGAAGAAGAAGAAGAAGAAGAAGAAGGCCGCCGCTTTATATGTCGGTCACAAGAAGAAGAAGAAGAAGGCCGCCGCTTATTTATCAAAGCCAACCATTCACAGTCACAGACTGGGTGATATGATGTAAACTATCGCCATGCTTAATTTGGTACCATTTTACCTCATACTCACACAATCCCTCATCATATCTCCCAATATGCCAGCAGTGGATGGTACTGGTACATAAATTTTCCCTCTTCATCACTAGAATCGTCCATCATTGCGAGAATAGCCCCAGACACGGCAGGAATAAGCTCTCCTTCGCCTTGCCTTGCCATCTTGGTTTGTTTGTAAACAAAAAAACGGGGTTGTTGCATTCCATTTGTGACATGCGAACCCAACCCTGAACCCAGAACCCAACCCTGAACTGAAAGAACTGGTTCATGCAACTTGGGCACAAATGGAAGAGGCCTTAAGTGTTACGTTTTTGTTCATGCCACGATTAATTTTTGTAACACAGTTAGGTACACTATTAGTTTTTGTGTTTGTATATGTTAGGACGGCTGAGGACAGCCGTATTAACGTGGCCGAGCATTATGTACTGTCTCCAATTACTTCTCTCTCTCCCATGTATCCAATTACTCTCTCCCTCGTATATGTCTCCTAATTCCTCTCTCGTATTTCTTCTCTTCGCACCTTCCTTCCAATATTCTTTGAACTAGACCGACTACCAGCAGTATGTCAGGTCTCAAGTCCCTAGCGAATATGTCTCTAATTTACTCTCCAATTACTCTCTCTCTCTCTCTCTCTCTTAGCACCTTAAGCTTAAATCCCTTTGTACTACAGCGACACGCCATATGTGTGTCTGATATTTTTCCTATTGTACCGGCTTGACCAAAGTGTTGTTGGTAGCCACGAGACGGCTGGGAGTCAGTGAGGAGTTGGCTATGGCCCATGCCAGTCATATTTCGTGGCTGTGCTCATTGTACGTCCTTGTGTACGCTAGTCTAACTGTGAATAATATACCAGAACTGGAGTTGTGTGTATTCCTGCCCCAACAGTATAAGAATAGTGATCGAAGGGACTATTGAACAGCAATTACAAGGTCCTGAGTGAGTTCACGGCACCAAGAACATACAGAACTACAAACGGTAAGAAGTGTACAAAGAAATAAGGTACGTACATTAGGGTTGCCAGATAGTTGGTCGGGTTTATGGCCAAATTAACTGATAAAAAAGTATTTATATTTTTATATTATGAGTATTTAAATACAATGTATTTAAATACTCATAAAAGTATCTAAATACTCTATTTAAATGCATGACAACCAATGTATTTATAAATACATTTTTAAATACACAAATGTATTTAAATACGTATTTAAATACAAATGTATTTAAATACTGCCCAGCTCTGTATGTATATATGTATAATATATGTATATATGTATATATATATATTTTTATAATATATATATATATATATATATATATATATATATATATATAGATATATATATATATAATATTATATATATGTTGTATATATACATACATATGTAGTATATATATACATACATACAGAGAGAGAGAGATGTATATATCTATAATTATATATAATATAGAGAGAGCGAGAGGAGAGAGAGAAGAGAAGGGGAGAGAGAGAGGAGAGAGAGAGAGAGAGAGGGGAGGGGAGAGAGAGAGAGGAGAGAGAGAGAGAGAGAGAGAGAGAGAGATTCAGATTCAGATTCAATACTTTTTTTCACAATTGAATTAACCCTTTGTGAAAAGACTGTTTCGATATAACAGTCTTATTCAGGATACATAATATTAGCTGATGAAGTACTAGTACATTAATACGATGGACAATATTGTTTTTTTTAGTAAGCTTCACATTTTTGTTTGTTTTGTTTTGTTCTTCCTTTGATTAATCATCTAATGGCAAAAGAATTCTGGATGGCAGGTTTGTGTTTGTGGGAGGAGACTAATGAAGTGAATTGCAAGTTCAGCAAGGGTGGTGTGGGCACAGAACACTGTTGTCTTTGGCGGGTAACGCAGCCACAATCACGAAGGTAGTGAGCAAATGTGTGCCCATCCTCAGTAGCGCACAGCCTACATCGACGCCCTTCCCCCGGGTGTTGATGCCAATTTCCCATCATAAGGGTACCCAAGTTTGATCCTGGATATCACCACCTCGCACAAACCGACTTAGAGGACGTTGTGGTGGGAGCAGGCACCCAGCGGCCACATCGGTGTACCACCGGGCACTCGTGCTGCCGCAGCCAGCCTCCTGTTCGGCACCCTCCGTCTCTGAGCTTCCGCCCTTCGCCTCACAGTGCCCCTCAATTGTCGGAGGGTCCTGGGAATAACGACAGTCACTGCTTCATCATGGTCGCCTGCTTGGCCAAAGGGGTCTGCTTCCTCATTGCCTGTGATGCCAACATGGGAGGCGACCCATGTGATGGTAACGCTCCTGCCCATGTTGTGAATGGCCTTGACTGCCGCACGAATGGCGTGTGTCAGGTGGGTATTCTCAGTTCCTGCTTGTTGATGCAGGCTATGGCAGTCATGGAGTCCGTGACGATGAGGGTGTTGAGTCTGTGGGCGGTGTGGGCGTGATCCAGACCATAGATATGGCTGTCAGTTCAGTTTGCGTGGAGGATGAGAAATCCGAGGTTCGCGCAGAGGCTGTGTGTACGCAGCGGGTGGCAGCGGCAACAGGATCCTCGCCACCCATTTGCACACAAAGGCTGCGCCTGATCGTCCTTCGGCAGGATCTGTAGATCCGTCGGTGTAGTACACTGCTGCGTATGGCTCCCTGACGCCTTGTATGTTTTGCAGACCCTTCCTGCCTTAGTTCCACGGGTAGGGAGTCACGTTTCTTTCGCCGCGGGGGCCTGACAACTGTTGTGATGAGTGTGACCTCCCACGGGGCCGTGGCGTTACCTCCAGAGGAATGACGGCAGTATTTATGGCCTCCCAGGCGACACCAGAGTGTTGTAGTGTCTCTATCGCCGTCTTAAGCCACCTGCCTTGCCCTCGGTGACCTTCATGATGATTGTGAAGCTGAGTGTGGACTTCATCGGGATGGTCGGCTCTGATGTATGATTTTATGAGGGAAATTGGCCGTCATAACTTTCAATCTTGCTGTCAGTGATGACACTTGGGTCTCCGCCCTCATGTTTTTAGTTTGGTCCATTTGGTGCTCCCCAATATGGTCCTCAGCGCCTCATTCTGTATTGTTTCAAGAGATTTCGCATCTGTAGTGGTGATATGTAGGAGAACAGGACTGGGATAATCAACAAGTGGGGCGTACCAAGGATTTTTTATGCGCTCAGGATCACGGTTTCCTGAAGCTCCCCTTCCCTTCCAGACATCGCCCTCAATATCCCATTCCTTGCCCTGCATTTTGTCCTTCAGAGCTGGATCTCAGCCTTGCAAGCCGTTGTTACGGGCAACAATGACGCCAAAATAACGCTGCGTCGCTACCCACTCTACGTTTTTACCTTTGGGGTCGTAGTGTGTCCAGGGGGGCGTTCCTTGTCTTGGGGCCCTAGCTTTGGGCTTGGTCTGAGATATGGTGAAGCCCCAAATTTCCCCACATTTGTCCCTTAGAAGGTTTAGGATTCTTGCATGGTAGTGGTGGAGTCTCTGCCCGTCGTCTGCAGAACAACGTCATCAGCATAGCCGATGTGCTGTGTTCCCCTCCGGGTAAGGGAGTCTGGCAAGCACGTTTTATCAGGGTATTAAACAGTGTAGGACTGATGACTCCTCCTGTGGCGTTCCATGTCTAGCCTCATGTAATCAGAGGCTTTCCCTGAAAAAATACACGGGCCTTTCTGTCGAGAGGTATTGCTGCACCCATAGGAGAAAGCTTGCCTTTCACTCCCAATTTGTGAGCTCAGCGAGGATTGGCAGTGGTTGTGCCCTGTCAAATGCTTTTTCTATATCAAGAAACACAGCTGTCTTGGCCTTGTCATTTGCATAGTAGTTGGCGAGGCAGTTGGCAGTGCTCCTGTGCTTGACAAAGCCATTCACACCTGTATCCAAGTGCCCGATCTTGTAGGTGAGCCGGCTAAGTAATATGCGTTCCAGCATCTTACATAAGGGTTTAAGTGAGGCTGATTGGGGCGAAACTGGTTGTCTGCCAAACCCGGTTTTGGGACAGGAATGATATTAGCTGTTGTCCATTCCTTAGGTAGCGTCCCCTGGAGAAGGACATGTTAAAGCGCAATAGAGGGTCACCCGCAACATTGCAGACAGCATTCAGCATGGAGTAGGTTATGCCGTCCTCACCAGGCGCTGTGTCACCACTCGTTTTTTGCCGCCCTGAGCATCTCCTCCCCCGTGATGGGCTCATCAGTGTTATCCGATAGTAGCGTGGCCGCAGTGACTGCAGCCAGCCTCGCCGGGTCAAGGTTGGTCTTGGCTACTTTGATGTTAGGAGGCAGATTAGTATTCGCTGATCGCTCGTGGTAGTCCCTCATGAGCTCAGACGCCTTCCTCGCCGGTCAGGGTGAGCGGGAGGTTTCGTATGTTTGCCTCTAATGCGGTTGACGTGCCTCCACACCTGGGTCATGTTGGTGGCGTGAGTCAACCTTCCCGTAAACTGCAGCCATTTCTCCTCACGAATAAGGGCAATTTGGTCTCTCGCATACAAAGCCCAATCCTGAAGGTGGTGTCTGCTCTCGTCAGTCCTGGTGTGGTGGTGATTCTTTGTGAGCTGACGAGATACTTTGTTAAGGAACTTAATTTTGCTGTCATAGTACCAAAGATGTTTCTTATTAGGGTTAAACTTATTCTTCCCCTGGCGGGGTATGGAGGCATCAGCTGCATCATGAATGGCGCGAGTGAGGTCTTCAGCAAAGTCTTGCACAGAGACGGGAACAGGATACGAAGCATACCAGGTGAGAGAGATTGTTTTTTTTTCTTCTTTTTTTTTACATCTTAGCCTATAGCGCCTGTAGGCAGTGACCTCCAAGGGTGGGATGGTAGGTCCTAGGGGCCTATAGAGGCTCACTTGAGGGCTGTGATGGTTGGCCCTCGCCCGTGGTTGCGCAGTTAGGATTTTTATAGTGACCCCTGTGATTAGAGGCTCATGCCCCCCCCCCCTGTGTCCTCCGATGCACTCGCAATGGAAAGTAGAGTTATTGGGCAGCATGTGGATGTTCTTAGGCCACTCGACGGTGCAGAAATATTTTAAGTGGATGTACGGCTTTGTACAGGTCTCACTCGGGATCGGACTCGGGTCTTCGAGAACGCCACCCGGTGACGCTATTAACCACTCTGCTACCGCCTCTCTCTCTCTTTTTTTTTCTTTTTTTTCCTCTCTCCTCTCTCTCTCTCTCTATATATATATATATATATATATATATATATATATATATATATATATATATGAGAGAGAGAGAGAGAGAGAGAGGAGATGAGAGAGAGAGAGAAGAGAGAGAGAGAGAGAGAGAGAGAGAGAGAGAGAGAGAGATGACGATGACAATAGTTGACTGTACAGTTTTGAACATGCCAACCCTTTCTTATAACCACTACTCTTATTCTATTCAGCATAAGTAAGCTATACTAAATTTCACTCTTTCGTCCATTTTATTTGAAAACTCTCTACCGCTCTGCCTTTTTATGTCTTCCCACCTTCTTGCGATTTGAACTTTGAGAGATAAATGTTAGGGCACCTATGAAATGTGTTGGTCTTCAGAACATTTATATTGATGTTTTGGGGAGCGGCGATTGACCAGGTGTTATCGTTGTCTGTATAATTAGCGACTCGCCTTCATTTGTTCACCGAAGTTGAGTCAATTACATCATGACTTGAGTTTTTCTACATTCTGATCAGAAATAGTTTAGTAAGTGTGGCAAAATGTAGTCCGAGCACTCTTGAGTTGCTTAGTTGTTCTTTACGTTTTATACACAAGAAATTATACATACAAGATAAGGCTGACAGGTTACCCGGTGATGGAGGAGCAAAAGACGCAACCTATACAGACCAAGCCAAAAGCACCTCATATCCACATTCCACAGTACTGATGTGCATGCAGGTAATGTCAACCCACTCACGGAATGTAAGGCACGGAACTCCATTACTAAGAAAAGACAACACTTTGCTCTTGTTACTCGCACAAATACGATGGATGGGGAGGGGGGCAGGCATAACAACTCGGCCATGGGATGGATAAGGACGGAACACCTTGGCTTAGACTACAGACGATATATATATACCCATCTCACCAAAGCTACACTGTCCCAGAGAATGAGGGTCAACGGTGGCGAAAGTATATATGTGTGTTAATATGTGCGTTAACTTATAATATTATAAGTCCATGAGTCCCTCATGTTATATTAAAAAATGCAACATGGTTAAATTTGCAAGAAATCGGGTACATAAAAGGTAAATTTAATGACTTCATGACAAACTGTCACGTTAATAAAAGCGCGTTAGTAACCACAACAAGTGGAGACCATCACTGTGCTGAGTCTGGGAAATGTCTGACACAACTCGTGCGGGACTGATTCCTTAATGCCTTTTAAAGTAAAATAATGAGCACAATTTTCTTAACTAAATATCTCCAACTCGGTAATCCTTTAAGTGTGCAGTTTCGTTATTTTGTAGTATATCCTTCACACTTGAAAACATTACTACGCATGGATCATTACTGTACGTATAACATAAAATGTTGTCCTTCCTCTTGTCATCAGGAACAACAGACACAAATAGTCTTCAAACAACGATAATATTGTATCCAGTTAAGCAAAATTTAGAAGAAAAGAATTATACACTCAGTGAAGCAGAGGTCAACACTTATCAAACTATAGTGACGCTAGACAGACAGCACTAAGTCTTCTTACAGTACTGTATTCTGCAGCTTCGTCGAAGTTATGACCTTTTTTCATCATGACAGCGACGGACAGTGTTGTTGCCGCAGATATATGTGGCTAGCGGACTGAGCGGGTGGGGGTGCGGTCCACGGACGGAACACTTGTGGCTGCCGGGGTAAAGTAAAGCCGTCTGTATGTAACATACAGACGGCTTTGGGTAAAGGTGGATCTCCTCTGTGCTCCTGTAGCATGTACAATGACAACCATTATACCTACTTTTGATTTAAGATCTACAGAGACGTAGGAAGTTCTTAGCTCATTACAAAGATATGTTTGATATCTTGCTATCTCTGTGTGCCTGCGTCTGCTTTTAAATTTTATGTCCTTTCTCACCTCTCTTTGTTCGTGTGCATAGCAGTGCATTGATGTGATGGCGTTGTGTGACCCTGGAGGACAGTAGTGGTGAAAATTGATGGAAATTAATCTTTATCTCCATTTGCCTCTCTATTCGTCTGCTTCTATGTCTCCGCCTGCCTAATTGCCTTTTTTTTTAGCATTTCATTGCTTGTCTGTCTGTCTATCTATCTATCGCTGTCTATAAGCGCCTCGTTCAGACCGATATGCAGTCAGGCGGCTCCCGCGGCGACCTCGGGCCAAGATCAAGAACGCCTGGCCAGTCTAAATACCTTTAACGTTTATATATCAGTATAATTATATATGTATATAAATATATATATATAAATATATATATATAAATATATATATATAAATATATATATATAAATATATATATATAAATATATATATATAAATATATATATATATATATATATATATATATATATATATATATTATATATATATAAATATATATATATATATATATATATATATATACAGTATATAATATATATATTATATATATATATATATATATATATATATATATATATATATTATATATATATATATATATATATATATATATATATATATATATATATATATATTATATATATATATATATATATATATATCGTCGTGTGGCCTAAGAACACCCACATGCTGCCCAATAACTCTACCTTCGATTGCGAGTACGTCGGAGGACACAAGGGGGCGGCATGAGCTGAATCACAGGCGTCACCATAAAAAGCCTGCCTGCGCCACCACGGGCGAGGGTCAACCATCACAGCCCTCAAGTGAACGTCCAGGGCATAACATCCGAGCCCTGGAGGTCACTGCCTACAGGCGCTATAGGCATAAATATAATATATATATATATATACAAGTAGCAAATGGTTCAGGGTAGCCCTGAAGACATGAAAAAGTGAAGATGACTCATGCGGGTGTTGTTTTGTAGATCAAGAAGTGTCAAAAAGAAGAGAAACAATGCTAGTGTGGACATGGGAAAGATTGCGAAAGAATAGAAACAAGGTGCACATGGCAAAGATGCCTTTGGACATGAGAAAGATTTGGAAAGGAAAGAAACTAGGTGTCACTCAACATTTGTCCTTTGCCGACTGATACCACTCATGGTAGGACAAATGTTGAGTGACACCTAGTTTCTTTCCTTTCCAAATCTTTCTCATGTCCAAAGGCATCTTTGCCACATTGTTTCTATTCTTTCGCAAGCTTTCCCATGTCCACACTAGCCTTGTTTCCCTTCTTCTTGACACTTCTTGATCAACAAAACAACACCCGCAAGAGTTATCTTCCCTTTTTCATGTCTTCAGGGCTACCCTGAAGCATTTTCTATTGTTTCTCTCCTTTTCCGTGTGAAATGTTGAAGCCGACGTTTCAGGCACAACTAAGCGTGCGTACACAACCAGATGGGTGTCTCTCAGTACTAAACTTTGACGATCATTTCCGAATATTGGAATTGAGAAATCGAATAAACTACGATTTTGTCCATCTGGAGCACAACGAGAGCTTTCGAATGAGCTATAGAACGGCAAAGGCGACCACCACAGCGTTCGTTAGAAGCGCGGACAAATTTTCTCCAGGACACTTTCCTCTCTACTGAGTCATCTTGGGCAGGGGTTATCACCTCTGCCCGCTATATATTATGTATTTGTGATTTGTGTGTGTGTGTGTGTGTGTGTGAGTGTATACACAGTTTATAGGATGTTTGACATCCTATATGTCATGGGTGAGTGAGTGAGAGAAGGCGTATAGGTGAGTGAGGGCGTGGGTGGGTGAATGAGTGAGTGAGGATGTGGATGGATTAATGAGTGATGGCGTGGGTGGATGATTAGATGGGTGAGTGATGGCGTGGGTGGATGATTAGATGGGTGAGTGATGGCGTGGGTGGATGATTAGATGGGTGAGTGATGGCGTGGGTGGATGATTAGATGGGTGAGTGATGGCGTAGATGGGCGAATGAGTGCGTTCGGGCTTAGGTGGCCAGGTGTGTGGATGGGTGTATGAGTAATTGAGTGCGGGCTTGGGTGAACGAGCAAGTGAGAGAGTGGGTGGGTGAACGGGTGAATAAATGAAGGCGTGGGTGTTGAGGGAGTAAGGGGATGGGTGGATAAAAGAGCGCGTGAGTGAGAGCATGGGTGAAATGTTGGATGATTGAGTGAGTGAGGGCGTGGGTGTTGATGAATGAGTGAGGACGTCGGTGAGTGAATGAGTGCGTTATCTAGATGAGTGGGTGCATGGGTGGATAGATGAGTTAATACGTGTGTGGGTAAATAAGTGAGTGAGTACGTGGATAGGTATATGAGTAAGAGAGAGAGAGAGAGAGAGAGAGAGAGAGAGAGAGAGAGAGAGAGAGAGAGAGAGAGAGAGAGAGAGAGAGAGAGAGAAGAGAGAGAGAGAGAGAGAGAGAGAGAGAGAGAGAGAGAGAGAGAGAGCATCTGTTGATATATGAGTATAATTAGTAGCTACTTATCTCAATTATTGATTATAAATATTAACTACAGGCAATTTTTTCTGTTGGGGTAGGAGCAGTACGAAATTACGGTACGAAAACATACCGTACTGGCACGGTACAAAATATAGGTCAGGCATGAAACGGATCACGGTACTGTATTTATCTGCGAACCCGGATGTCACACTAGCCCTGTGTCCCGTGGTAATGGGTTGTCACCCACCACAGGCTCAAGGGCTAATGCGACGAAGATGAGCACAGAGGCCACGCGCAGCATAGCGTATGCCCCCATTTTTACCTACCTATTTATCTTCGGTTTGAATTAGGAAAACTGTTACCGTACCGTACCGTATCGTACTACATGCCCTGGGCCTCCGCCGCCACCACGGGCGAGGGCCAACCATCACAGCCCTCCAAAATATGCAGGGTCAACCACCTGAGCCCTCAAGGAACGAAGGTAAAGAGCCTAAGGAAGGAAAATAAAAGCCTACGGACGCCTTAGGCTCCAACGTACAAAAAAAAAAATCATGGTAGCAGACTAGATATGGGTCACACATGTGTGCATGTGGATCGCGATAAACTCCCGGAAGGAGACTGGAGAACACATGGGAGGTAGAAATTTTGAAATGTTATTCATAAAATTATTACCTTAGGTCCATCACTAGATAGCATCGTCCCTTAGATACAAAGAATAAGTAAAATTACGTTATTCCCTCTAACCCACTTGCAAGAATAAATGACATGTATTTTGCTTACGGTTTAAATGTACATAAATAATCAATCTACATTGTTATAGAACAACCAGGCAGGAAGTAACAATGTTATTCCTTTACTAATACCCACACAGTAGGCATGACCAGAAGAGCAAAATATGTTATTGAAAAAAAGTAAAAAGAGAAAATTGATAGAAACAGAGTACGAGACCCAGGGCAGACAGGATAAGAATATATAGAATAAAACAAAATGCACATAATGACGTTAGTAGGGAAATTATGAGAGGTGGCAAATTGCTTGTCACAAA
>JACEEZ010020257.1:153524-168524 GCA_016584305.1 Chionoecetes opilio
ATGTGCAT
This sequence comes from Chionoecetes opilio, assembly GCA_016584305.1. Lineage (NCBI taxonomy): Eukaryota > Metazoa > Arthropoda > Malacostraca > Decapoda > Majidae > Chionoecetes > Chionoecetes opilio. The sequence goes on from JACEEZ010020257.1 coordinate 153,533, forward strand.
GTAATTAAACAGGCAGTTGTTAAATTATGAATGTATTTTGTAAGATGTTATGTTTACTTAATTAACACCTTCGAAAACTGAGAGAACGTTTAAGAAATGGAAAAGGAAAACGGAACGGAAAGTTACACTGAAGTATTATCGCTTGTGCAGCTACAGTACTCCCCCTCTAGTTGCGAGGTAGGAGGAACGAAACCGTTTTCTTGGAACGACCCGGCACCACACTGGAAGTACTTCGTGGTCTTGCATTAGGTGTGGTTGCTGTAGAGTGGAGCAGGTACGCAGGTTTTACGCGGTCGATGGCAATAACGTCCGAAGTCCCGTTGCGGTTGATGGTGAAGTTCTTCCTCGTCCTACGGATGACTGACTGACAAAGGGGCCCTGGTACGGTTGCTGAAGGGGCTTCTTGACTGCGTCTACCCTGACAAAGACGTGAGTGCAGCTGTCGAGGTCCTGGCTGACGAAGGTCTTGGAGGGAGAGGTGCGAGGCTGCACAGGCTGAAGGTTCTGCATGGAGTCCTTGAGGCTGCTGGCGAAGTCCTGGATACTGAAAAGGCCTGGAATCAGGTGTACTGAAAAGGAGTTCACCTGGTAGCCTGAGTGTAGTTCCGTAGACGAGCTCAGCAGAGGAGTGGCCTAGATCTTCCTTCAGTGACGTTTGTATGCCGAGGAGGACAAGGGGTAGAGCAACAGTCCAGTCTTCACGTTGGTGGGCTGAAGCTGCCAGAGAAGACTTGAGTTGCCGGTGGAAGCGTTCGATGAGACCGTTGGCTTGTGGGTGATAGCTGGCGGTCCTGTAGCGTCGAATGCCGAGCAGAGTCATAACGTTATTCCACAAGCAAGACTCGAACTGGCTTCCACGGTCCGATGTGAGGCTGAGAGGAACACCGAATCTGGAGACCTACGTACTGATGAAAGCACGGGCGACGGAGTCCGTTGTGATGTCCACAAGAGGTGCAGCTTCAGGCCAGCGGGTGAATCGGTCAGCGCAGGTAAGGATGTACCGGTAGCCGTTGGAGTAAGGCAGCGGGCCAACGATGTCGACGTGGACGTGGTCGATTCTCGGAGACTGGTTTGAATGTTGCTGCAGGAGAGTGTATGTGGCGTGTCACCTTTGAAGCTTGGCACTTGATGCAGGTGCGAGTCCACTGTCTGACATCCTTGTTGGTGCCTTGCCAGATGAATCTGAAAGTTACCATGTGTTGCGACGCTCTGATGCCAGGGTGAGAGAGGTCGTGGAACTGACGGAAGAGCCGGTAACGATGCTGCTTTGGAATGTACGGCCGGACAGCGTCAGTAGAGACATCAGCATAGAGGTGCTCTTTGGTCCCTGGAAGTTGGATCTTCTTCATCTGCAAGGCAGTATTCTCCTGGATTTGCTGCAACTCAGCATCATTGGCTTGGTCAGCGGCAATGGCAGCATAGTTGATGAGAGAAGAGATGGCCGAGATGTTGCGTGACAGTGCATCAGCTGGAGCATTATCGGCACCATTGACGTAGCGAATGTCAGTGGTGAACTGCGAGATGAATTCGATGTGACGCAGTTGTCGCAGTGTGTAGGTAGTCTTGTTGTTGACGTATGTAGTGGTTACAGGCTTGTGGTCGGTGTAGACATGGAATCGGCGACCTTCGATGAAGTACCGTAATCTCTTGATCGCCTTGTAGATGGCAAAAAGTTCTCTGTCGAAGGCACTGTACTTCGTTTCGGCGATGTTGAACTTCTGGGAGAAGAAAGCGATGGGCTTCCGGTCTCCGTTGACGTACTGCTGCAGGACGGCACCAGCACCGATGCCTGAAGCCTCTGTAGAGATGGAAGTGTCGGCATCTGGAGAAGGGAAGCTGAGCATCGAAACGTCACCAAGGGCCTTCTTAGCAGCGAGGAAGGCGTCGTCAGCGTCTGGGGTCCAGACGAGGGTGATGGACTGTCCTTTCTTGCAGGGCTTGATCATGGCGTAGAGTGGCCGGAGAAGAAGCGAGCAGTTCGGGATGAAGCGGTTGTAGTAGTTCAGCATGCCCAGGAACTCCTTGAGCTGGCGCTGGGTTGACGGCTTCGGGAACTGCTGGATGGACTCACACTTTGACTGGAGTGGAGTGATACCTGCAGAGGAGACAGTGTGGCCAAGAAAGTCGACCGAAGGGATACCAAACACAGACTTGTCGATGTTGATCTGGATCCCGTAGTCCTGCAGACGAGTGAAGATCTGCTGGAGATGCTGTCGGTGTGCTTCAGCGTCAGAACTGGCGATGAGAAGGTCGTCAATGTAGGCGAAGCAGAAGGGTAGATTCTCGCAGGACCTCGTCCATGAAGCGCTGGAAAGTCTGGGCGGCGTTCCGTAGTCCAAATGGCATCCTGATGTATTCAAACAAGCCAAACGGGGTGATGATGGCTGTCTTCGGGATGTCTGCTGGATTCACTGGAATCTGGTGAAACGCCTTGACGAGGTCGATCCTGGAGAAGATGGTACAGCCAGAGAGTTGAGAGGAGAACTCTTGAATGTTGGGTACTGGGTATCTGTCCATAGCAGTGTGAGAGTTGAGTGCACGGTAGTCTCCACATGGTCTGATGTCACCGTTCTTCTTAGAGATGATGTGTAGTGCAGAAGACCAGTTGCTGGAGCTGGGACGGATGATACCTTTACGCAGGAGACTCGTACTCGGACTTGGCTGCTTGGTAACGTTCTGGAGCTAGACGACGGGCCTTGGCGTAAGTCGGTGGTCCAGTAGTCTCAATGTGGTGCGTGACGTGGTGTTTTGCAGGGCCAGTTGCAGAGAAAGGCTGCGTGAGTGTCGGGAAGGACTTCAGCAGTGAAGCATATGGGTTGTCTGCACTGACGGTGGAGATGCGAGTGCTCTCGCCAGTGGTTGTTGCTGCTGAGGTCGCGCAGAAGTTAAAGGATCTTGGAGTCGGCGATTCCTGATGTCGACGAGGAGGTCAAAGTGTGTCAAAAAATCGGCGCCCAAGATGGCTTGTGAGACTTCTTCGACATAGAAGGTCCATTCGAAGGAACGGCGAAGGTTGAGCTCCAGTCGCAGCGTCTGTCGCTTGTACACGGGTATCTTGGTACCGTTGTTGGCGTAGTGGTGCGTGACTGGTGGTAGTGTCTTATGGCTTGCTGTTGCAGGTAGGACACTGACTTCAGCCCCTGTGTCGATGAGAAACATGTTCCTGGAGAGTGGATCGTAGACGTAGAGCAGCGCTGACGAAGCATGGCGGACACTATGCGCCTTTAGTGGTCGCCGTTGCTGTTTAAAGTCTTGACAAATCTGCATGGTGTGTTGCACTTGAGTGCGTCCTTCCCAAACTTTGGTGGTAGAAGCAGAAGCCAGACTTGTCTCTAGAGTGGCTAGCAGATCTTGATCGCCGCCGGTAACGGTAGGGAGTTGTAGAACGGCGACGTGAGCGTTCTTCATTGAGCTGATGCTGGATGGCGCTGACTTGTAGTGTAAGTTGAAACACAAGCTTGGCGAGATGCTGAGTGTCCTGTTTTACATCGATGCTTGCGACAGAAGATGAGGTGTCCACGGGAAGAGACGCCGTGAACTCGTCGGCAAGTTCGGCAACTTCTTCGGGAGAGAGTTTGCTCTTGACACTGCAGAGGTTGCGTTGGATGATGGGCGGCAGACGTTGGTAGAAGAGTTGCTTGAATAGGTCTTTGTCGAAAGACGTGTACTTGTCTCCGAGTAACTTCTTCACACGTCGTAGCAGGTCTGAAGGCTTCTCGTTGCCAAGCTCTTCCTTCGACAGAAGCTCCTGAAGATGTGCAGCCACTGTAGATTCCAGGCGGGACAAAATGGCAGACTTGAGGTCTTCGTAAGGAGTCTGCGAGTTGACAGCCTTGCCAATGATGTCAGAGACTTGCGAAAGCACGTTCGGTGGCAGAAGAGCAGTGGCGTGGGAGAAATGAGTCAGGCTTACAGTGATGCGGGAAGCCTTGAAATTACATTCCAAGATTGAGAACCACATGGATGGGTCCTGGCTGCAGAATGGAGGTGCACGGAAGGCAACGTTAGCAGTCATAGTGGGGTCGTCGTCAGGCATGGCGGCTAGTGGCACTGTTGACGGTGACGGTGGCGGTGTAGCGGTCTGGGAGGTTTGGTTATCCAGAAGGTTGTGTTTTCGGATGCCATGTAGCGCGCCAGAGGTACGATGATTACTTTTCATTTCATCCCGCCGCGCGGAGAGGCAACAGCTTGCTCCCGGCTCCTGCCTCACCCCAGCCGACCCCACGGCCGGAGATTTCCGTGGCGGATTAATTCGCCGTAGGATACTCTGGGTGGATTTAACCACTCATCTTCATCATTTATACATTTTTTCTCATCTTCACTGTCTTTCTTAAGTATATCTTTTGCGTCTTATTACCCAGTAATGTGAATATATATAAGCACACTCGATGAGAGACGAATCTTCTTGTAAATCAAGGAAGCGTAGCTTTGCTTGTTACTCAATCACGGGGAAGCGAGACCACAGCTGAGGCAGCGGCCTCTCTCAACTGCCTATTGTTCTTCGTCAGGTGGCAGCCTGTCCCTCCACAATATCGGTGTAATGCATCTCACCATGTAGCGACATGATTTGTTCTCCGTCAGGAAGCAGCCTAGCTGCCATTCCTCAGTCAAGAGGCAGCTCGGCATATCTCACCATGTAGCGACCTCATTTTGTTCTCATTATTTATACATTATTTCTCACCTTCACTGTCTTTTTACGTATATCTTTTGCGTCTCGTTACACAGTAATGTGAATTAATATAAGCGCACTCGATGAGATACAATTACTGTACGAATTCTATAGTTGTAAATAAAGGTAGCGTAGCTTTGCTGTTAAAATTTGGCCATCCTTGTCTACCTAGCTACATGTAGCTATAGGTGGCAGGGCATGACAGGTTCTGGCTTTCCGGTTTTTTCCCCTTACTGAATGAAGTTTTAATTTTCAGTGATTGCATTTGTTTATATATTTGCTTCCTCTTATCTGAGGAAATCTTCGTATTGAAGTCGTTATCGGTATAGCTGGTATTTCATAGTAGCCTACTATATAGGCTATAATTAACTTGAGCTTATCTAGAATGGAAATTTATTCTCACACAAAATGCACCATGGTGAGCAGCTAGTTGGTGGAAGAAAAAAAATCTGCTCTAGCTGACTCTTGTCACTTCATTTTTAGTCTACTACGGTAGCCGTCCCTATATGCCCTATAGTGAAAATGGAACTGTTGAGTACAGTAAGGTTTTATGCTTGAAATGTAATGTACACATCCTAAGGATGCAGAAACTGCTGGATGCTAATTTGCATTTGTTGAGCAATTTGCATTATTGACCTAATTAGCATATTCGTATTATCTTCCTTATTAAACCGCCTATAGAGTTCTTATGGGTGTCTAGACCTAAGTTTTAAGTTCTCAATAATGTAAAACTGCAAGATGCTACTGTGTATATTTTAATTTTGTCCATAAATTGTCTAATTAGCATATTGATTAGGTATGTCACGAAATTACGAATATATTCCCTATTTGACATAGCTTATGTTCTAAAACAAAGCAAAAATCAGTTTTGAATTTAATATTCTAAATCAACATATTTGTTCTTTAAATCAACAATTAGCACTGTGCACAATGGAGTTGTCGTGGAAATGGTCTGACTGGAGTCAATAATGAAACATCGTCTGGTCAACTACAAGTAGTGTTAGTGTGTTGGAGTAGTGTTAGTGTGTTGGAGTAGTGTTAGTGTATTGGAGTAGTGTTAGTGTGTTGGAGTAGTGTTAGTGTATTGGAGTAGTGTTAGTGTATTGGAGCAGTGTTAGTGTATTGGAGTAGTGTTAGCGTGTTGGAGTAGTGTTAGTGTATTGGAGTAGTGTTAGTGTATTGGAGTAGTGTTAGTGTGTTGGAGTAGTGTATCAAGATCAAGAACTGGAACTGTCGACGAAAATAGGCAGATGAAATAAAATGAAATGAAAATATGAGTGTTAATATGATTTGACTAATGCTTCATGTTCGCTTATAATGTCAGATTACTGTGATAAATAATGCTGTTATGTATATGCAGGTTGTTTTCTCCTCTAACTCATAGAGTTATGTACACATTTATATAGCTAACCTGCCACTTATAGAAATAATCTGAAGGCATATTTTTGCAGCAACAGGACATTCTGAAACAGAAGAACTCCCCATTCTTTATATTTTTGATTTGTCAAACATTATTGTTTTCAACTTAACTAAATTCAATTTACCTAAACTAAATCAATTGCTAACCTAGCTTTTCTAACTAATGAAATCTGGATTGTTTAGTAGCTGTCTATTAAATTATCAATCGTATTATCACATATCATTGCTGCCACATATTAAACATCTGGAGCTGAAATACCTCCTCCGCCACCTTCGCCCGGGCCCTGTATATGTATCCTAACTAGTAAAAATATAACTAATAAAATTCCATTCTTACCTAATAACCTAACTACCCTAACTGGTGGGTGAAAAAGGGGTATTTAAGATTAAAGGGTATAAAGTATTTCTGTATAATGAAAAGGTATAAATAATTGAAATCACAGCAAAAGAAATGGTAAATATGCATTTTCAACCAATACTCCCTATTGACCAATACTCTTCTGAAATAACTGGCGGGGCTCCACCATCCAGACCTAAACTAACCTAGCTCTAACCTGGGCATTGATTACATAACCTTAGCTCACTGAGGCCGGGGGTTTCGCTCACCACCATCCCCCTTGTTATTTCAGGGGATCCCCCTTGTTATTTTTTTTTTTATTCCTGCCGGCGGTAAATGTGCAGTTTCAAACAATACTCTCCTGGCATAACTGGGGGAGCTCTCCCCCAGTCTCCTCCCTCCCTTCTCTCCCCCAGAACTCCCCATTAGTTAACTAACCTAACCTGGGCATTGATTACGCAACCTTACCTAACTAGGGGGGTTTCACCCCCCCAGACCATCTTGTGTTATTTTTTGTATGGGTTATAAATACTCCTTAGCGATGAGAACGAAACGTTCAGGATACTTAACGGTAAAATTCTAGTGTTTGCCCATACTCTCCCACTTCCCCCAAATAAGTTTGGGGACCTGTGGGAATGCGGGGTTTTCAGGTGGGGAACAAATTATGCGTCGGAAACGCGTAATTTAAGAGTTGTGTAGGGAGGGGGGTAAAATTCCCTAGATCTAGAGTAATTTCCTTAAATCTAGAGAAATTTGCCTAACCAAAATTAACCTAACCTAGCGGGGGTCTTGACCCACCGATAAGCTAACCTAACCAAATCTAACCTAAGCTAACCTAACTAGATCTAACCTAACCTAACCAAATCTAACCTATCCTAACCAAATCTAACCTAATCTAACCAAAACGTGTGACCTTGACGATCCACACATAATGATGACCGAAGTGTCGAGAGCCCCCCTCAACCCCCCGCTATAGGAGGTTAGGTTAGATTTGTTTAGGTTAGGTTAGATTTGGTTAGATTAGGGTAGGTTAGATTTGGGTAGGTTAGGTTAGATTTGGTTAGGTTAGGTTAGATTTGGTTAGGTTAGGTTAGCTTTGGTTAGCTTAGGTTAGATTTAGTTAGGTTAGCTTAGGACTTAGGATCAGTTTTACATCATTTAGAACTTAAAACTTAGGTCTAGGCACCCATAGGAACTCTATAGGCGGTTTAATAAGGAAGATAATACGAATATGCTAATTAGGTCAATAATGCAAATTGCTCAACAAATGCAAATTAGCATCCAGCAGTTTCTGCATCCTTAGGATGTGTACATTACATTTCAAGCATAAAACCTTACTATGCTCAACAGTTCCATTTTCACTATAGGGCATATAGGGACGGCTACCGTAGTAGACTAAAAATGAAGTGACAAGAGTCAGCTAGAGCAGATTTTTTTTACTTCCACCAACTAGCTGCTCACCATAGTGCATTTTGTGTGAGAATGAATTTCCATTCTAGATAAGCTCAAGTTAATTATAGCCTATATAGTAGGCTACTATGAAATACCAGCTATACCGATGACGACTTCAATACGAAGATTTCCTAAGATAAGAGGAAGCAAATATATAAACAAATGCAATCACTGAAAATTAAAACTTCATTCAGAAAGGGGAAAAAACGGAAAGCCAGAACCTGTCATGCCCTGCCACCTATAGCTACATGTACTAGTAGGTAGACAAGGAAGGCCAAATTTTTACAGCAAAGCTACGCTACCTTTATTTACAACTATAGGATTCGTACAATAATTAAGTATCTCATCGAGTGCGCTTATATTAATTCACATTACTGTGTAACGAGACGCAAAAGATATACGTAAAAAGACAGTGAAGGTGAGAAATAATGTATAAATAATGAGAACAAAATGAGGTCACTACATGGTGCGATATGCCGAGCTGCCTCTTGACTGAGGAATGGCAGCTAGGCTGCTTCCTGACGGAGAACAAATCATGTCGCTACATGGTGAGATGCATTACACCGATATTGCGGAGGGACAGGCTGCCACCTGACGAAGAACAACAGGCAGTTGAGAGAGGCCGCTGCCTCAGCTGGTCTCGCTTCCCCATGACTGAGGTGTGTCAGGCGGCCTCCTGACGGAGAAATAACATGCTGCCGTTACATGTTGAGATACCGCGCTGCCCGGTGACAGAGGGATGCAAGGCAAGGCCTCCTGACAGAACGCCACGCCCTGTATACATGCAACCGTAACAAGCATAGCTACGCTTCCTTGATTTACAAGAAGATTCGTCTCTCATCGAGTGTGCTTATATATATTCACATTACTGGGTAATACGAGGCAAAAGATATACTTAAGAAAGACAGTGAAGATGAGAAAAAATGTATAAATGATGAAGATGAGTGGTTAAATCCACCCAGAGTATCCTACGGCGAATTAATCCGCCACGGAAATCTCCGGCCGTGGGGTCGGCTGGGGTGAGGCAGGAGCCGGGAGCAAGCTGTTGCCTCTCCGCGCGGCGGGATGAAATGAAAAGTAAACATCGTACCTCTGGCGCGCTACATGGCATCCGAAAAATCAACCTTCTGGATAACCAAACCTCCCAGACCGCTACAGCGGCGGCGAGGGGCAGGAGGCAGCGTCAGGCAGCAGGAGGCGCGCCGGGCGGCAGGAGTCGACGACGCGGCGTCGGGAGGCAGGACACGGCGCCCTGAGAGCGGAGTTCACAGCAGGGGGCGGCGTCGACTGCGGGGCTGCGTCTGCACTGGAGCATGCCAGCAGTAGGGGCGGCAGCGGGGGCTGCGCCAGGGTTGGCGGCAGGGGCTGCGCGGCAGGGGCAGCGCCAGGGGCAACGCGGCAGGGGCAGCGCCAAGGGCAACGCGGCAGGGGCAGCGCGGCAGGGGCAGCGCCAAGGGCAGCGCAGCAGGGGCGGCGCCAAGGCCAGCGCGGCAGCGGGAGTGCCGGCTGCGGTGTCCACCGAAGCGGCAGGAGCGGTGGCAGGGGCGGCGTCAGCTGCAGCACGGTAGTGGCCAGCTGCGTAGTCCGCCTGCGCTGTAGGCGCTGTCCAGTCTGCGTAGGACTGGCAATGCCCTTGCTACCCTAAAGCCGCGGTCAAACGAGCAACTTTTCCGTCCATATTCAGGCGGCAATATTCAGCAAAGGCAACACCTTGCCGTGTTTTGGTCACACGGACTTTCACAGAAGTAGCAAGAGTTTTAATGGCACTTTTGGCTTCTCAAGATGTATCTGAAGAAGCGTCTTTGGAAAAATAGGGATAAATAGGGAGAAACTGGTTCACAAATAGGGTGGTGAATGATTGAAATGGATTCTTGTGTATGGAAGCGCGTCAGACATCAAACATCAAACATTCAAACATCAAAGTGATCAATAATAAGTTGGTATCCCCTAAAAATTATAGTTATTAATAGACCGTCAACAAAGAAAATGGAAACCATCCCTAACTCATGTAAATTTTTCTAGGTGTATTGTATCCTTCAAAACGCTTAAAAAAACGTACAAGAATGTACAGGGCTTCACAATTCGTCTTGTAATCGGTTCTTGCCACTATGTAGCTATTTATTTCAGCTTCTGTATATTGAATTAGAGCGTGCATTAAAAATGAATGTCAAATAATATGCGTTGGTGGTGGGAATTCTGAGAGAATATTCTGACAAGAATATTCTCGGAAGACCAACATGTTGGTCTTCAAAAAACAGCGCAATTATATCCGAGTTTGGGCCGCGTTTGTGTTGCCGGCTGTAATATTGCCAGAAAAGTTGCTCGTGTGACCGCGCCTTTAGACTGGTTGGCTGGGGGGAGAGGGCTAGCTTACACCTGCATGGCTAGGTGATAGCTGACAGCCGTCCTGTCGCCCTCGCCCAGGGCTGGGTGATCGGGTCACTCCAGGGTTACCAATTGTTGTGTTGCTACCATCATAATGGATATGGTGTAAGCGACACAAACCAGGGCACGCAGTCCACACTCGCCGTATTGAGTCCGCTAAGATCGCTGGCAAACCGATGTCCGGAGACTCGGCAGTATTTAATCCCTTAAGCCTTAACCCTTACCATTTAAAGATGATAATAATACAATCTTAATTGCTTCTCTTTTCTGGTTTTATTGGAAAAACTTGAACAGAATATACAAAATAGATTTACTGAAAATACAGGATATATTTGCATATGGAGTGTTTACATGAATAGTTAATATAATGATATGAAAAGAAAATGTAACAATAAGGAATAAAACAGGTACAAAAACTGTGTAGCCCATGTGCATGTAATTATAACAGGCAGTTGTTAAATTATGTATGTATTTTGTAAGATTTTATGTTTAATTAAGTAACACCTTCGAAAACTGAGAGAACGTTTAAGAAAGGGAAAAGGAAAACGGAACGGAAAGGTACACTGAAGTATTATCGCTTGTGCTGCTACAAGTACCAACTACAAGGTTATTGACTATACAAAGCGCCACCACGCCAGGACGAACTTGGTGGACTCGAACCGCTGACCGAATTCAGGGACTCTACACTGGAGTCTGTGAAAAGAGAAAGAGAGAGAGAGAGAGAGAGAGAGAGAGAGAGAGAGAGAGAGAGAGAGAGAGAGAGAGAGAGAGAGAGAGAGAGAGAGAGAGAGAGAGATTTTTTGTTTATATCAATTTATTACGCTCAAAGAGCGGCAGACCCAATACATGAAAACGGAGAAACTACAAATGTTACGTGACACGCAGGACACGCCGACAGACGTACAGAGACGGACATCAAACCCACCAAAATGGGGGCATATTGACTTAAGCAGACAAACATAAGGAGACACAGCAGAGGAAAGATCCAGAAGGCCGAACATAAATAACCGTGCACCCGTGCCTCGCAGGGCAACAACAGTCTCATGAAGGAAAATAACAAATGGGTATACTGATGACCGACATCGCACCCGAGGCAAGGAAAATGCGGGCATACAAAAAGCACACAAAAGAGGGAGGAGCAAGAGAGGGACGAGCAGGAGAGGGACGAGCAAGATAGGGACGAGCAGGAGAAGGAGGAGCAGGAGAGAGACGAGCAGGAGAAGGAGGAGCAGAAGAGGGAGGACCAGAAGAGGAACGAGCAGGAGAAGGAGGAGCAGGTGAGGGAGCAGGAGAGGGACGAGCAGGAGAAGAAGGAGCAGGAGAGGGACGAGCAGGAGAGGGACAAGCAGGAGAAGGAGGAGCAGAAGAGGGAGGACCAGAAGAGGGACGAGCAGGAGAGGGACAAGCAGGAGAAGGAGGAGCAGAAGAGGAAGGAGCAGGAGAGGGACGAGCAGGAGAGGGACGAGCAGGAGAGGGACGAGCAGGAGAAGGAGGAGCAGGTGAGGAAGGAGCAGGAGAAGGAGGAGCAGGAGAGTGACGATCAAATGCGGGCAGTCGTCACTGAGGCCACAGGTAATCCAAGAGAAAACAGGAAGCGCCACCCGGCTAGCGAAACCCGCAGGCAGGTTTCCGGGAAGCAGACGGGGACGACGACAAGGAGGGAGCGCCGCGGTGAGGCGCGCGAGGTGATGGCCTCTTTAGCAGTAGATCACTGTATCTCCCAATGCGAGAGGCGAGAGCATCCACCGACGCCAGTAAGCCAGTGACAGTAGCGTTGATGGCCTGATGAGACTCAACAAGAGTAGCAAGAGTGCGCTCGGCGGTGGTGTTGACATTGGCGAGACCGTCGAGACTTGCCTCAAGCGCATCAAAACGTGCTGCAAACGCTGCGCACCGAGACCTCAGACAGGCGACGGCCTCACGAAGGGCAAGAACTTCTGCAGAATCAGTAGGGGGAGAAGCAGGAAATGATGTGGCTATGCCCGGTGGTGGCCGTGGAGGTGGTGGAGCACGAGGCGATGCGGTGGCAAGGATGGAGGGGGCGGGGCGTGAGCGTTTGCAGGACAGAAGGCGTGTCATCACGCCCACCACGCATCGCAGCGTCCCGAGCAATCCTCCACTATACAGTCCGGACAGGAGAGCGGGAGTACTCGTCATTAGGCCAGGGGAGGCGGCTGGCGTGACTCCGGGCTGAGAAAGTGTGGGGGTGGCCGTGGGCGTCGCCGTGGAATGCACAGGCGACGTCGGGGCGGGCGTGGGCATAACCGCGGGTGGCGTGGAAGCGATGGGTCCGGCTAGAGTGGGCGCCATCGTGGGTACCACGGGCGCCGGTGTGGGCGAGGGGAGTGCCGCAGATGGCGTGGGAAGAGGCGAGACAGCGACAGGCATGGGCGGCGAGAGTGTAGCCGGGGTGGGAGAGAGATGGGGTCCCGCAGCCTCCTGCCCTAGACTATGCTGTGCCCTCGCCTGCACCTTCCATCTCCGCCTCTGTCGCTTTGTCGACCTTTCGTGGTCCACAGTCCCCCGGGAGAGTCGGGTGTCAGGGATATGGCGGAGACTCGCTAATCCCCTCGGTCCCTCGGCGTTGGTGTCAAGTGCCCCCGCACCCCCCCATGCCGGCCTCGTAGGAAGCGGAGCAGGAAGAAAGGAACCTTGCGGCCCCGGCCGATCACCGCCGCCCTGTAGGCGCCTCCCTCCTCCAGGCAGTCGTCGCAGGCGTTCGGGGCAGCGGGGGTTCCAGGCTGGTCCCCCCCGAAGCATTTGGGGCTTTGGGGTGTGAGTGCCGGGCCTTATGACGCTGATGCACTGTCGGATGCGGGGCCCCCGGCTGAAAACCCCCACACCTGGGGGGTGTTGACAGCGCCCTTGCGGGATTATACGCTGGCACCGGTAACACCGCAGGGGCCCCCTGGTAATGTCGCAGGGAATATTTACCCAAGGCCCCAGGTCCAGCCTGTCGGGTGCCGGCCAATCAGCTCCACCAGTCCCAAGGGTGGGGCCTGTCACGGAGGGCACGGAGGCCCCGCCGAGATCACGGGGGAGGGCCCCGCACCGCTTCAAGAGGATGTCGAGCGGGTAGCGCTGGAGACACCCTTGGTGGTTCTCAGGGGATCAAGAAAACAAGCCTGGCAAGGGCGTCCGCTCCCTGAGCCAGGCCACCTCCTATCGGTGGCGGGTCGCCCTTTGGGGGTCGGGATATTCCCCCCTTCGGGTTTGGGCCTGACATCCTTTTGCAGGCCCGACAGGTCCCGCTGCAGGGTAGCAGGGCCCAGGTAGTGGTTGGCATACCCGTCGTAAAAAACCGATTTTGCCCTCGGCCGTTTGCCCCCGGTCAGGTGGGCTGAAGTCTTGCCCCCGGCGGTCCACGGTGGACCAATTACCACCCTGGCCCGAGGGGCTCACAGCACTGTCGGCGTTTCCTTTCCCCGGCACAGCTCCCCCTCACACCACCCCCCCTGTTCCGGGGGCGTCAACACATGTCGGCGTCTCCTTGCCTTGGCGCAGTCGGCCCCATCCCCGCCCCCAGGCCAAAGGGGGCGTCGTTTGGGGGTGCCCGAACATGAGCTCCCCCACAGGGCGCCGTAAGACGACCTGCTTGGGCGTGGCGCCCCGGGCAACCCCGCAGGACGCCTCGGCAGCAGGCCCCAGCACGGGGCCGTACCGCGAGGGCCCAGCCAGGTGCCAATTTCAAGTTAAACAAGGAAGTCAATTTCCGCCACGGGCACACGAAACACAACATAGGAGGGAGCCCCGGGAACCCCCCCCCACCGAAACCCCCACCACTTTACCCCTATCAGGAGCACCCCAGTCGCACGTTTTACTAGAATGACCCACGGGGGAGACGCATATCTGGTTGGAGCTTTTTAAATGCAAAGAAGTAAAAGGGAGACATTTGAAGGAGGAAAGAAAAAGCTTGGAGGAGATTTATTGCGAAAAAGACAATGATAAATAACGAGATCAGTGGGTGACAGAAAACACAAGATATAGGAGAGGATGAACCCGCAAGACATGATTTGTTAAAAAAAAGTTAAACTAGCAAAAGAAAAAATCTGGGTGCCCCCTAGGGAAAAAGTGACCATGTAATTTTAGAAATGGGACGGAAAAGAACATAAAGGAGAGATAAACATACAAAAAGGGGCAGAAAAGACTTTGAAAAAAAATAACATGGAAAAACTGAAAAAAAAACTTGAAGAAATTGACGGGGAAACAAAGAGTGATATGTGCAAGTGAAATAGGTATTTTTCTGGGCATATGATAAAGGAGTTGAAAAACATGTTCCACTATATACACCATGAGAAAAATGAAAACATGAATGGTTTAATGAAAGATGTGAAAGGGCAAAGAGATAAGGGATGAGGCATGGAAAAGAGTGAAGAGAAATCGGACTCAAAGAAATAAGCAGACTATAAATTAGCAAGAAATTTATTTGTGTTCATAAGGAGGAAGGAAGAAAAGAGATATGAGAAGGATACAGCATAAAAGTGCAACGAAGAACCTAAATTGTTTTACGAATTTGTCCATGGAGGTAGCATGGGTGGAGACGCCCTGAACCGCTCGGTCAGGGAGGTCTGCATCATGTCCTTAACATTTTTTATATATTACATTGTTTTCATACCACTAAATAATACTAGTGTTTCCATCATTTGTTCTACTTTGGGTCCATTTATTGAATATATTATGTCTGGCGATGAACTGCCTGGCTGGGTATTTATATCTCACCTGCAGATATG
>JACEEZ010020257.1:171024-176024 GCA_016584305.1 Chionoecetes opilio
ATATATATATATAATATATATATATATATATATATATATATATATTATATATAAGCGCAAGTGTGTGTGTCTGTGTGTCTGTGTGTGTGTCCGCGATAGGTGCCGCCCCCAGTGCCCCAATCCCATCATATTGCACAGTTTTGGAACCGGGTCGACCAGGGGCACATTTTAAGCCCACTTATGAGATGATCCGATCACTTTTATTTTATTTTTATTTTTAGTAGCCTATTAGCGAGAATTGTGAAGAAAAAAAGTGGGTTGCGAGAATTGAGGAAACCTTGCTGTAGGGTGATGGGTAATGGGTGAGTGAATGGGTGGGGTGATGGGTAATGGGTGTGGGGCGATGGGTGAGTGAATGGGTGGGGGGTGATGGGTTGGGGGTGATGGGTGATGGGTGAGGGAATAGGTGGGGGGTGATGGGTAATGGGTGAGTGAATGGGTGTGTGGTGATGGGTAATGGGTGAGTGAATGGGTGGGGTGTGATGGGTAATTGGTGAGTGAATGGGTGGGGGGTGATGGGTAATGGGTGAGTGAATGGGTTGGGGGTGATGTGAATGGGTTGGCGTCAATACATACATTTCTACATCTATGATTTCAGGAAAGTTAGAAGGGGCTATCTGGAGAGTCTGTGTTTGGTGGGCCTGTGGCCCACCAAACACAGGTGGTGGGCCTTCTGCCCACCAAACACAGGTGGTGGGCCAAAGGCCCACCAATAGCCCTCCGCAGGAGCTAGCCAAAAAGTCCGCCCGGAGGGCGGCTTTGCGGCTAGTATATATATAAATATATCTTGTCGCCTCCGTAGTGTAGTGTCTAGCACGCTTAGCTACGAACCTGCGGGCCCTAGTTCGAATCCCGGCCCAGACAAGTCGGCGGCCAGCCCAATAAGCTGTTCATCCCTCCTTTTCGGGGTTGATAAATGGGTACCTGCAGAAACCTGGGGAAGGTAACTGAAGTAACCCGGACGTCACATTAGCCCTGTGTCCCGTGGTAATAATGGGTTGTCACCCACCACGCAGCTCAAAGGCTAATGCGACGGAGATGAGCACCGAGGCCACGCGCAGCATAGCGTATGTCCCCATCTTTATTAGTACTTCTATATAGTAGGCATGCCTGCTTCAAGCTTGCTATCTTTGACCAGCATTATTTGGCGGCCGCTGGACTCACCTGAACGACTGTGTCTCCAGATGTGTGGTAGAGAGAGTGCAGGAAGCAGAGAGGGACAAGGCCGACGGCCACACTGGTCAGTATCCACCCACAGGCTGTACAGGGACAGTAATAACTGATTAGTGTGCAAGGAAGCTAGAGTTAAGCTATCTAGCTCTAGCTGTAAGCTCTCTTGATTCTAGCTTCCTTGGTACTGTGTGTGTGTGTGTATTCATCTAGTAATTCTAGTTGTATTCATCTAGTTGTATTTTACAGGGCCTGAGCTATGCTCGTATGGCTCCGTCTCCATAGCTACATTTTATCATTCATCCTTAGTGCTTAGTGTTGGCCGAAGCCACCTCCTCAGGAGGCGGGTCACAAACCCCCGGCTAACACACAGTACCACTGCTGGGTGGACACGGGCTCGGGTTTTAAGAAGACCGCCCGTCTGTCTTCGATCCGCCCGGGGATTGAACCCGGGGCTTCTCGGTTGTGAGCTGAGCGTGCTAACCGCTACACTACGGAGTACCCCATGGTATGTGTGACTGTGTCTGTGTGTGTGATAGACCGGTCGTGCGTGTATGATGGATCTGTTTGTGTGTGTTTTGTGTGTGTGTGTGTGTGTGTGTGTGTGTGTGTGTGTGTGATAGACCGGTCGTACGTGTATGATGGATCTGTTGTGTGTGTGTGTGTGTGTGTGTGTGTGATAGACCGGTCGTGCGTGTATGATGGATCTGTTGTGTGTGTGTTTGTGTGTGTGTGTATGATAGACTGGTCGTGCGTGTATGATGGATCTGTTGTGTGTGTGTGTGATAGGCTGTTCGTGCGTGTATGATGGATCTGTTGTGTGTGTGTTTGTGTGTGTGTGTGTGATAGACTGGTCGTGCGTGTATGATGGATCTGTTGTGTGTGTGTGTGATAGGCTTTCGTGCGTGTATGATGGATCTGTTGTTGTGTGTGTTTGTGTGTGTGTGTGTGATAGACTGGTCGTGCGTGTATGATGGATCTGTTGTGTGTGTGTGTGTGTGTGTGTGTGATAGACTGGTCGTGCGTGTATGATGGATCTGTTGTGTGTGTGTTTGTGTGTGTGGTGTGATAGACTGGTCGTGCGTGTATGATGGATCTGTTGTGTGTGTGTGTTTGTGTGTGTGTGTGTGATAGACTGGTCGTGCGTGTATGATGGATCTGTTGTGTGTGTGTGTGATAGGCTGTTCGTGCGTGTATGATGGATCTGTTGTGTGTGTGTGTTTGTGTGTGTGTGTGTGATAGACTGGTCGTGCGTGTATGATGGATCTGTGTGTGTGTGTGTGTGTGATAGACCGGTCGTGCGTGTATGATGGATCTGTTTGTGTGTGTGTTTGTGTGTGTGTGTGTGTGTGTGTGTGTGTGTGTTGTGTGTGTGTGTGTGTGTGTGTGTGTGTGTGTGTGTGTGTGTGTGTGTGTGTGTGTGTGATAGACCAGTCGTGCTGTGTATGATGGATCTGTTGTGTGTGTGTGCGTGTGTGTTCACATAAAAAAAGGGTCTATTTTATCAAATTTTTGGATGGTCAAAATGCACTAAGTGTTCACAATGTGAAAAAAATATCTACATATAAATATTGAGAAAGGACACACCAGCATAGATCAGGCCCTGTACTTACGTACACTATAAAAGGTGAATGCAAGTATAGTCTATTATATTTATGATGGTCAAAATACACTATTAGCTGCAATATTTTTTTCGCCCAGTCTATTCCAAATGCCTATACTTGCGTGGAAACCTATTTTTCTTGATATCACTCATACATCTAGTCTCTCTCAATTTGTTTTTGTATCTTTACATATTTCCTGGTTCTCTTTCTGACTGTACGATCATGTCTCCTCTCTTATACTCCTTCATACCCTTCATTAGCTTGTATATCATTATCAAGTTTCCTCTTTTTCTTTTTTTTTCTCATGTAAGTAGACCCATTTCTCTTTAGTCTTTTCTCTTTCTCTTTTTAGTTCTTATATCCATTTACTGAAAAGCCACTTTAATTTACATTTGATAACATTCTATAAGAGGTCCCAAATATGCTGTCTATGGTTTTCAGGTGACTGTCAGGGGGGGAGGGACTGTGGAAGGGACAGGTGTGTGACAGGGATGGGATGTGACGGGGAAGAGTCATGTAAAGGACGGTGCTGTGACAGTTGTAAACGTGAACGTAACTCATGAACGTACTGTAAGCGATCTGTGGGAGAGCCTCGCCGTTGTAGGTGGGCAGCTCGAAGACTACCATGCTGTACACGAAGATGGTGAGCAGCGTCAAGGGCGTGATGACCACCCAGCACGCCTTGGTGAACACGTCCACCTCAAACCCCAGCATGAACCGCAGGTCACGGAAGATGTTTTTATAACCTATAAAAGGAATATAAAAGTTCACACACACACACACACACACACACACACACACACACACACACACACACACACACACACACACACACACACACACACACACACACACACACACACACACACACGCACACGCGCACACACACTCAAGAAAGCATGTTAGAGTACCATAATTTATCTTTTTAGTTAGTTGTGACAAGAAACTTTCAAGAAATTCTTAAAGAAAGATGACTCACCGTAGACGTATACAAGACCCATTAGAGACAAAACCTCGAGGAAAAAAATGATGAAACTTCCACCGAAAAAGTCCACCATCTCCAGTATTTGCTGCCCGCCCTGAAGGAATGAAAAATATATGTAGACAACCAGACAGGCGCGCGTACACACACACACACACACACACACACACACACACACACACACACACACACACTCACACTCACACTCACACTCACACTCACACTCACACTCACACTCACACACACACACACACACACACACAAATTGAAAACTGATGACAGACCTGAGAGACAGATGAGAACATAAATAAAGATGAAAAGTCGGATTGGTGCAGAATGCACCGCAAGGATAAGTGTTATGACCTATCATGTTCATGGTATACCTAACTGCATAAATGATATAGAAGAATGATTGAACATCTTTTTTTTGGGGGGGGGGAATATGTTATAGGGTTATTGAGAAAAGAAAAGTGGAGATGACTGTGATGTGCTGCACGATCTGAACGCAATAGCTGAATGGAGCCGGAGATGGCAAATAGAGAAATATGTGGCGACGTAAATGGTAAGAGCAGTAACAGAGGTATTCAATGGTAAATGAATGCTTAAAGTAATCGTCCAGACCATTTCATCATTCCTGATTTAATGCAATCAAATCATAGCCATTAACGAGTATATCAACAATACGTCGTCACTTTTTGTATCCAGTCAGCCGTTTTTAAATAATCCGCAATCAAAATCTGCAAATTCCCCGAGTTTTCAAAACGCTCTCAAGGTTTGCAGACGCTCATGCTCAGGCTCGGTGACGTAGCATCAGGGAGGCTCATCTTCCCGCGCTTGATCAGAGGCACGTAAGCACAGAGATAAATATAGTACTTGAAGATATGTGGGTGTTTCTGATATTTTTTTTTTGCTATATGCCGCATGCATGCATCCTTTATGGGTGCAGCAAGACAGCTGTGCCTTTCGAGAAAAGTTTGCACACGGAAAGGAGTGGCGTGTGTAGGGTGATACACGCCTATAGTGTATTAATATATTGTATAGTTAAGGTTAGGTTAGGTATACTTTGTGATTAAGGTTAGGTTAGGTATACTTTGTGGTTAAGGTTAGGTTAGGTTAGGTTAGGTATACTTTGTGATTAAGGTTAGGTTAGGTTAGGTATACTTTGTGGTTAAGGTTAGGTTAGGTTAGGTATACTTTGTGGTTAAGGTTAGGTTAGGTTAGGTATACTTTGTGGTTAAGGTTAG
>JACEEZ010020257.1:181024-228524 GCA_016584305.1 Chionoecetes opilio
AGGACACCAAACTTCATGAAGCTGTTTTTTGAAAGATTTGAGGGGTGGATTTCCAGTCTTTTTTAAAGTAAAGGATACTCCAGTATTTCATTGTAGAAGAGGGACAGTTGAGGGCGTTAAAGGGAGGGGGGATTATCTGATAGGTTGTCTGGAAGGTTATGTCGATTGTAGGTAAAGATACACTACGAAGACATAATTTTAAATTTCTCTCACCTTTGATTTTTCGTGGTGCAGTTTTTATAGGCCCCTATTTACGAGGTTTTTCTCAGAAAATAAAAATTACGCTACACTTGCCAATTTTAAATTTTCATCTACACATGATACCCACTCGTTTAACTTCCTAAGTCTCCCTGCAAGTCGGTTACGTCAGACTTAGAAATTAAACGAGTGAGTCATTGGGTGGCAGATGGTTTTAATTTTGAATGGTAGAGAAATTTAAATTTGGGAGAATATTCCCGAAATAGGTGGGCTAACTATCACTTATATATAATATTTTAAAATTTTAATATATATATATAATATATTATATATATATATATATATATATATATACATAAAAACGAAATGCTCACTGAATAATGCTTTTAACTGTGGCCCAAAGAATCTCTTTTGGGAAATCACGATCTAGCATTTTCTCAACAAAAGCGGCGGGGTACAAACCCTCCTTTTCGTAGACGGGGGGTTACCTGCGGGCCCAGTCGAATTTGGCCAGGGCGTCGGGATAGGAGAAAAAGGGCTAGGCCGCCGCCACCGCGCCCACGTCCTGGGGTTTTTTGTCGAGTCGTAGGAGGGTTTTACCGGGAGGGCAAAGATGGTGAACCGGCGAGAACGACGTGAAAGTGTCTGTGAAGCTGATGACCACCGTCCCGAGGGGTAGCCAGTTAATCCAAGATTTACCGGGAAAATTAAATAAATGATTCATTAACCTTAGATATTACCCAAACCAGTGAACAGGGACAATTTGGACATACACGCAGGTTTGAGTAAAAGTTAGATTAGATTTTTTTTTTGTTGATTAAATTGGGTCGTTGGGGTAAACTGTTACTCATGCGCAGTACTATAGCACCCCCTTTAAAGTTATCAGTTCCGTTCCGTAGAAATTATCACGAAGTTGCTCAACCTTTATTTTAAAAAATAAAAATGACTATTTTTAAATTAACCCCCTTACTGTTATCCCAAACCACATTTCTTCTCACTCTCTCATTTGATTCCTTATGTTTCAATAACAAAGCAAATTTTTTCACCCTGTAAAATTCGCGAGAAGCTTTTGTATGACGAGAAAAGTGAGATGGGCCCAAAATCCACCCGAGGCTGAAAAAGGTTGGGAAAACGCGGCGAACCACACTGGAAAGACGAGAGAGGGGGGAACATGCAAAGGCCCACATTTAGGTCAGTGCTGCATACTGTTTGTATTTCTTGTCAATCTAGGAATGTGTTTAAACCTGGTCTTTCGTCAGCAGTGAACAAGGGGGGCGGCATACGGCCTTCATTCGGATCAAGTATTTTTTTCCCCCACTTCGGCGTGATAAAGGGGCTCCCGTCGAGGCCCGGGCAGCGTACCCCACGGCCCAACAGCGTGAACAGCCCACGTGGGGAAAACAACCCTAAAGTAGGGCCACCCCCGGGGCGAAAAACTAAATTGAGGCGCGCCCCCGCCAAACCCAAGGCAATGATCTCTCTATTATATTTCACTTCGATAGGGTTTAAACTTTTGCAATTTGACCTTGCCGGCCTTGCCCGAAGACTTAAAGCCCAGGCCGGGGAAAAAGACCACTCCCCACGGGAAGCCCGAAGATAGTCAAACCTCCGTCGGGAAGTCCAATACCTCGCTAAGTCATCCTTAAAAGGACACGTACTGACTGCGTCGGTGGCAAGGAGGGGGAAGAGGAAATCCAAAATTTTTAAAAAAAATTATTTAAAATTTTTCAAAAAAAATAAATGAATGATATTAAACTGTAAACCAAAATATTCGGCCCTAAAGTTCATATAGAATCTTCAGGCCACCACTCATTTAGGCAAAAGGACTAGGACAATTTTCGGAAAAAAAACAAATGAATGAATCATGAAAAGGTTGATAAGCAAGCAACAAAGGAAGAATAATGTAGTTTGGTATTAAATATTATTATCCTTCTGACATGCGCTGTAGTATTGAGGCTCACAATGACTGCTCCGAGGAGACTGAGATTGTTTTTGTAGGTGACGTTGGACTGGAGCGTCTACCAGTTCTCGTCCGCCCGGGGCGTCGTCACACCAACCCCGGAGAAAGTTTGAAGGACGGCGAAGAGAACACCGCACCGCCACAAAAAACAGTAAAACTCACCACAACCGGTAACATTAGCTGGGCCTAGCCGATTCCTGTGGGGTAAAAAAAAATACCTATGCACCAACACAAGTGGTGGCTTGGTAAGTGTCTGACCGGAAAGGGAGGGACAAAACATGTGGGAATGGAAAAAAAGATACTTCATAAACATTATCGTCTCCCGAGCTGGAAATAACTCCGACAATCATTTTTTTATTTTTTTTTTTTTATTTTTTTCTAAATATAATTTCAAAGTTGATTATTTTTATTTGATTATATTGCTAGTGAAAACCCCGATTAGAGAAAAAGGCTCAGATGGCGAAATTCCCCTCAGCTGCTTGGGGGAAATATCTTTAGATCGCACCCCCACCTCAATTTTTGGCCATTTATAATCGGCCGACTGTTCCTATCCCCCGGCCCCCAATTTTTAAGGGGGTATTACGCAGGGGAAAATATCCATGAACATATGTATTTTATTAACCCCGCACATGCCTTCGCTATATAGAAATACCCTTTTGTAACATCGCCTCCCCCTATCTAGTCGCCTCCAAGGCTGAAGTGATGACAACCCTTGAGCGCCGGCGCCCAAATGCCATATTTTGGTGCCGAGGATGAGGAAAAAATGCCCCAAGGCTAGCTCCAGAAACAGTGGCTCGAAAAAAAGAGAGCATTTTTCATCGACAGAAAAGGAAAAAACCCCCCATCTAACCGTAAGGAGGGGAGTACACGGGGGGGTTTGTAGTCCTTTATGGGGAAAACATGCATTGCCTTCATAAAGCCTTGCACGAACATTTGTTTTTTTTCTTGACTTATATTATGTGCTTTTTTATTCTTTTTCTTTCCCCCCTGTAAACCTCAAAAGTAGACGTTTTGTTGACCTACTTGATAAACTTGATTTTTAAATTATATATCTTTTTTTTTAGCGACGGCATGACCATTCTTACTTTAGTATATACCCAAGAACAAAAAACAGTTCACCCACCTGCCGATGAAACTATACGACGAGGTAGGGGGTCAGAAAAGGCACCCCCCCCGTTTTCAAAAGCTGTGGTAGGGAAACTCCACACGTTTGCCCACCCCACAGACTGGCGAGCGGACACAAAACTCGATGGGGTGCGACCACTCTGACGCTCCCTCCTGCCTTCCTTCCCCTCTTCACAGCCTGGGGAAGTTCAAAAATGGATAACATCAAGGTAATGGAAAGTGCTTAAAGCTTACCTCTGATGATGGGGTAATTTTTTTCTTTTAGACAAGCGGAAAATATATAATTTTTTTAAGGGATGTATTATGTAGACTGTTAAGAATGACCTCATCAGAAGACAAACTTGCAATATTCTCAGGAAGCCCCTGATGATGGCTCGTGATTGTAGGGCTGGGAGATGTTTTGGCTGACTAGAAGGAAAAACCATTTACGTCAATAACGTCTAAGAATGCTTCTCGTCCTCTAGCGAACACAAAATTTAAATTTCGAAACGTATCTGAAAGTTTTATGGATAGCTGAGTAATAAAATAAAAAAGTGTTTAGCAAGATATTGTGAATGTTCGCGAAGTTTTTAACTGTGCTTCTCTCTGTTGTTGTTATATTTTGTCAACACTATGGTTACGCAAGCTTTTGCCCATAGCAGCCCGCCTGTGAATTATGGCTTACAATAAAAAAAAAAGGCAGTGTGTTGGGAGCTACCCTTTGGGGGGGGGGGGGGGACTCCCAAACGGTGGAGGGAGATGGTCGGAAGGGCAGATCTGATTACCGCAGCACAGCGGCGGCGGCACCTGGATGCCCGGGCTGCGGATGAGGGGGGGGCGTTCCCCGAGGGGGGAGGTTGCCTCGCATTCAGGAGGTAGGCTGGAGTGCAAAAGGGGGGGGGACCCGAGGATCACAGGTGATGTCCACCCAAAAGCCCTGGCGGATTTCCTCAAAAACAGGGAAAAACCCAGGCGGAGACGGTGTAGTCGGTCCCGTAGTGTGGGGCGATGGTGGGCTTGGGGAAGTGGGTGGTAAGCTGTTGCAGCAGCGTCCAGGAGGCAGAGGGGGGGGTGACAGGGGGGGCTGTGGCCTCGTGTTGCTGGGGACAAGGCGTCGAGGCGACTTTTTTTTAAATAGAGTTTTTGGGGGAGGCTGGGCGAACAGCCGTAGTGGGGGTGGGGAGGGAAGGGGGTAATTTTGCAGCTCTTCAGCTGCTTCGTTGCCACAAAGGGCCCAATGGCTGGGGAACCCAAACGAAGGATTTTTCAGCCAACGTGCAGCCAGTCCTGGGCCAGAAAAAAGAGTGGGGTGAGGAGGTGTTTGTCCTGTGGGTGTGGTCTCTGAGGGCCTGGGTGAGGATTTTGAGTCTGTGTTATGGTTTGTATGGTACATGAGGGGATGCCTCCGGGCGGGGTGAAGAGCCCACGAAGGCGATAGTTCAGCCTGGAGGCAGGGGCGCCATCTGTAGACACCATTGCTTCGTGGGGTTTGTCCGCTCACAAAAAACCGTTCCCGCTGCTCCGTGGGAGGTCTCTGACCTCTGTGAAGAAAGTGAGGGAGGGAGGGGTCGCAAATCCTCCCGACCCCGTCGATTTCCGGCGTAAGGCAGCAGGGGGCCCCGTTCCTTTGGGCGTCAAGACTGTGGAGGATTTTGGGGATTGGAGGAGGGCTCCCCGGGGGTGGCTACGAAGTTCGGGTGAGGGAAGTCCCGCCCTTTGAGGAGGGGTTTTTGTATTCCCCTTGTGAGAAATTTCTTCTGCACGCCGCTGGCCAAAATTCCGCCGAAAGGGTTTTTGCGGGGGGCCCGGCAAAATGGTTGCAACCTGGGGGGAAGGGCGTAGGGGTAGGGCAGGGGGTCTTTTGGGGAGCAGGGGAGGCGGGCCGTTCTTCGATACGGCGCCGAGTCGGGATCCTGGGATCTGCTGCAGGTTGCAGACCTTTCCATCTGAAGGCGTTATGATGACTCTCAGGGGCGCTTCTTGTGTGGCCCTAGTTTTTGGTGTAGGGTGTTCGTGAAGAAATAAGGCAGAAGCGCAGTCCAGGAAAGCGGATGGCGGAATGTAAAAGGTCGCTTTACCTGGAAATTGGCCCCCCCTTTTAAGTCAGTGATTACTCGTAGGAGGGGATCCGCTGTTTTCGCCTCCTGGGGTAAGTAAAGTGGGGGCGGGGGGGGGTTGAGCGGTTGTCAGCCCCAAAGCCCAGGGTTTTGGGGCGACGTGACCCAGGAGAGGTGTGTCCAGGATATAAGCGGGGCGGCGGCGCGTCACACCCCAAAAGGCCGGCCTTTGGGTTTTTTCCCATTCAGCTTCAAGCCTATTCCCCCCACTTTGGGGTTTTTGCAGTCGCTGTTCTGGGGTCGTTGTGCGTGGGCGGGTCCCGTGCAGTAGAGGGGAAGGTTTCCGCATATGCTCTCTTCTCTCTCTCTCTCTCTCTCTCTTCTCGCTCTCTCTCTCCTCTCGCTCTCGCTCTGCTCTCGCTCTCGCTCGATAATTTTATTTATTATATCTTTAAAATATTAAAACATATAATATTTTTTATATAATAATATATATTATATAATATTATATATAATATATTATTATATATAATATATTATATATAAAAATATATATATATATATATATAAAATATATATAATTTTATAAAATTACTATATTATTATATATAATTTTATATATAATATATTAATTTTATATATATATATATATATATATATATATATGAAGATAGATTAAAACATTTTTCACTTCCGTAAACACTTCCGCAAAACGAAAATTCCGCAAATTCGAAATCGAATTCGTTTGCGGATGTCGGAAGTGTAATGTTTTCGGATTTTCGTTTGCGGAAAACCTTCCGCAAAAAAGGGGTAATGTTGTTTTGGGGTGTGGGGGAAGGGGGGTGTTGGTGGTAGGGGGAAGGGGAAAGAGTGTTGGTGGTGGAGAAAAGGGGGTAGGTTTATGGTGGGGGGAAGGGGGTGGGTTTGGTGGTGGAGGGAAGGGGGGTGGGTGTTGGGGGTGGGGGAAGGGGGGTAGATGTTGTGGGGGGGGAAGGGGATGGATGTTGGGGTGGAGGAAGGGGGGAGTGTTGGGGGTGAGGGAGGGGGCGTGTTGGTGGGGGGGGATGGGGTGGGTGTTGGTGGTGGGGAAACGGGGGGTGGGTTTTGGGGGTGGGGGAAGGGGATGGGGGTTGGTGGTGGGGAAAGGGGGTAGGGGTTTGGGAAAGGGGGGTGTGGGTGGGAACACCGGTTGGGTTGGGGGATTGGGTTGGGGAAAGGGTTTTTTTGGGGGTTTTGGGGGGGAATATATTTTAAAAAAATTTGAAAAAAAAAAGGGGCAAACCGGCTCCAAGTATTGAAGGGACATTACAGAGATATAGTACATTTATTATTTCTTTCTGAAAGGTTTCGTGTGGGGCTTGAGGGGAACCCTTTGCAGATAGAAGAAAACAGTCAAATTTTAGTGTATAAGGCTGTAATGTCTTTCTGATAAGTTGAAGAAGTGGCTTATCATTTTTACCATATATATTTTTTTTAATCATTTTCATTTTTATTATTTATCTTTTTGCAAAAGGGGGGGGGGGGGCCATGGCCGCTTTCCCCCCCCCCACCCCTGGTACGCCACTGAGCGCAATATATCTTTAAATTACTATCATAGAAAGTGGTTATACAAGCATATGCGTCATAGATTATAGAAAAATATGAAATTTGGGTTTAAAAAAAAGGATTTTAAAAGTAACTCAATTCTGAAAATTTTACAAATAGGAAAACACACACTCACCACGCACGCACGCACGCACGCACGCACCACGCACGCCGCACGCCCACGCACGCACGCAGGGCACGCACGCACGCACGCACGCACGCCCCACCGGAAGGAAAACCACTTCAGATCACCTATGGGGAAAAATACGAGGCCACAGAGGAAAACCAGAAAACAGAAACGACAAAAAACGGCGATGTGACCTTTTTTGAGGACGGGAAAGTATCGGAGATCGGCCCATGACGCAGCCTCCCCATCCCGCCGCCGGCCGACGCCAGCGGGGAATAACATCATGAAGAACAGCACCGAAATACTGTGAAAGGGAGGATAACAAAGAACATGAGTTTTTAACGAACACAAGGGGGCCGGGAGATCTATACATTGGCAGGTCTTGTTACTACATTACCTACACCATTTTTGATCCCTATCCCAAAAATTGTCAATCTTTTTTAAAATTCCACAAAGACCCCGCATACTCCTAATTTTTTTTTTTTCCAATATTCACCACCCTTTTAAATTTTTGTGAACCAAATTTTCCCCCCCCTACTCTATCAAATCTACATTTGTCCATCTTAAACCCTACTTTTTCGTTTATCCTAACTAATAGCCTACGATTTTTTTAAAATATACCCCTTTAGACTTAAACCCCGCTATCGGATCCCCTTTTACTCTCTCCGGTCATGAAAATTTAAAGTTTCATCTCTCTCAAAACCGATTTTGCGCATCACCTGTGTCATTTTGGCATCTTCTCTGCATTTATTTAAAAATCCTATGTCCATTCAAAAAATACTCGTATTTTTGGTCCATTCTATAATGGGGAAAAAAAAAAGACACTGCATAATCTAGGGGATTTCTAATAAAGTCAAATAGCTTTGATTTAGAATAACCTCAGAAATTTTTATTTAAACACTCAGGCAATGGTCCTAATATCCCTTTTTATTTCGTTTTAGCCTCAATGCTTGCTTTTAGGACAAAGGGTCGAGCCTATACAACTACTTTTTTTTTTTTTTTTTTTTTTTTTTTTTTTTTTTTTACATTACAAAGGATGGCCAAAGAAAATATAAAAAAGGAGGGTGGGCCAATTTATTCGGGAGGTGTCTCGTTGCTCCTCTTTTAAAACATTTAGCGTGACAGGGGGGAAAAAGAACAGGGGTTCCAGAATTTACCAGTGAAGGGGAAAAAGGGTGAAAACGGGTTTTAATTTTGCATAGGGAGATGGACAGAAAGGGAGGGAAAATGAGTAGAAAGCTGTGAGCGGGGCCGCGGGGGGGAGGAGGCAGCTTTATCAATTTCAAAGAGCGTGAGCTGAAAAAAACCCGTAAAAAGATAGCAAGAGAAGCAACATTGCGGCGGGATTAAAGATTGAAGGGACAGTTTCAGAGGAGGGGATTTGATGAGACGAAAAGCTTTTGACTAAACCCCTTTTTAGGAGGACTGTATGAGGGGAACCCCCCCCAAAATCTAAGGGTATCCATACTGGGGGGATAGGGCCCCTGACAGAGCAAAAACGGGGAAAGGGAGAAAAAAAAATGGGTGCAGCCGCCACAGGAACTAATTCATGAAGCTTTTTTTTGAAAGATTGAGGGGTGGATTCCAGTCGTTTTTAGTAAAGGATACTCCAGTTTTTTCATTGTAGAAGAGGGAGACAGTTGAGTGTCGTAAAGGGAGGGGGGAGTTATCTGATGGGTTGTCGGGAAAGGGGTTATGTCGAGTTGATAGGTGAGATACACATACTAAAGACATACATCTTAATTTCTTCACCGTCTGAGTTTTCGTGGTCATTTTTTAAGTGTCCCATTTACGAGGATTTTCTCAGAAAAACTAATAATACGCTACACTTGCCAATATTGAATTTCACAAACACAGACTACCCATCGTTTAATTTAAACTAAGTCCCCTGCAAGTGGTTTACGTCAGACTTAGATAATTTAAACGAGTGAGTCATTAGGGGGCAGAGGGAATTTAATTTTGACATGGTGAGAAATTTATTTGGTAGAAAATTTTCCTCGCAAAGGTAGGCTAACATACACAATATATATATATATATATATATATATATATATATATATATATATATATATAATATATATATATATATATATCATAACGCAAGCATCACGAATAATGCATTTAACGGGGCCCCAAAAAAGAATCTCTTTTGGGTAATCACGATCTAGCACTTTCATAAACGAAAGGGCGAGGCAAATTCCCCCTCCTTTTCGTGCGAGGGTTACCTGGGGGGCCCAGTCGAATTTGGCCAGGGCGTCGGGATAGGAGACAAAGGTGGCCCCCGCCACCGGCACCACGTCCTCGATGTTGTGTCGAGCTGTAGGAGGGTTCCCGAGGAGGGCAAAGAGGGTGAAACCGGGAGCAACGACGTGAAAGTGTCTGGAAGCTGATGATCCACGCGTCCCTGAGGGAGTATCCCCATTTAATCCAAGTTTTTACCGGGAAATAAATAAATGATTCATTAACCCTCAAGATATTAGCCAAAACCAAAAAAACAGGAAACAATTTTGGACATACACGCGGGTTTGAGTCAAGTTAGTTTTGTTTTTTGTTTTTTTGATTAAATTAGGTCTTGGGTAAACTTTTACTCATGCAGCAGATACTATAAAAAGCACTCATTAAGTTACATTCACGTTCCGTCAGAAATTATGCACGAATTTCCCAAAACCATTTTTTAAAAAAGAAAATAAAACTTTTTTTCAATTAATCCCTTACTGTTATCCCCAAACCACATCTTCATTTCCCTTCTCATTTGTTCCCTTATGTTTCAATAACAAAAAATAATTTTTTTAACCCCGGTAAATTTTCCCTGCGAGAAGCTGTTGTATGAGGGGAAAGGATAAAGGGCCCAAACCCACGCCGGGCTGAAAAAGGATGGAACTGCGGCGAACCACCCCTGGAAAGACGAGAGAGAGGGGGAAAAAGTAAGGACACATTATCAGTGCTGCAACTTTTTGTATTTTTTCAATCTAGGAATGTGTTTAAACCCCCTGCGTTTTTCGTCAGCGTGTAAAAAAGGGGGCGGCATATGGGCCCACTTAATTCGGATCAAGTAGTTTTTTCCCCAAACTTCCGTGAAAGGGAGCATTTCCCCGTCGATGGCACCGGGAAAAGCTTTCCCCCACGGCCCAAACAGCGTGAAAGACACGTAGGGAAACAACCCGTGAAGTACGCCACCTGCCGCAAACACTAAATTGGGGCCGCGACCCCGCCAAACCCCCCAAAGGAAATGACTCTCTATGTATATAATCAACTTCGATAGGTCTAACTGTTGCAATTTGACCTTGCCGGACCTTCCCCGAAGACTTGAGCCCAGGCCGGGTGAAAAAGACACTCCCCACGGGGAAGACCGACAGATAGTCAACCTCCATTTGGAAGCCCAATACCGTCGCTAATGTATCCTTCAAATGGACACGTACGACTGCGTCGGTGGAAAGGGAGGGGGAAGGGGAAAAATCCAAATTTTTTTTAAAAAAAAATTACTTAAAATTTCAAAAACAATGAAGAAAAATTTTAATGTTTGAAAAAACCTAAATATTGGGCCCTAAAGTTCATAAAAAATCTTCAGGCCACCACTATTTTATGGCAAAAGGAAAAGGAAAATTATTCGGAAACAAAAAACAAATGAAGAATCAGAAGGATAGAAAGCAGAGCAACAAAGGAAGAATAATTAGTTTGGTATTCAAATTATTATCCTTTCTGACCATGCTCTGTGAGTATTGAGGCTCACAATAGACTGCTCGAGGACGATTTGAGACTTGTTATTGTAGGGACGTTGGTACGGAGGTCTACGCAGTTCTCGCCCGCCCAGGGTCGTCACACCAACCCGGAGAACCGATTGAAGGGACAGGCGAATAGAACACCGTCCCCGCCATCAAAAACAGTAATACGTCACCACAACAGGTAGCGATTAGCTGGCCCCATAGCCGTTTCCGTGGGGAAAAACAAATACCTAGCACCAACCAAGTAGGGTTGGTAAGTGTTGACCGGAAGGTAGGCACAATACATGGGGGAAGGGAAAAATAGATACTTCAAAAGCATTATCTGTCTCCCGAGCGGAAAATAACTCCGACAATCTTTTCTTTATTTTTTTTTTTTATTTATGCGAAAGTAAATTATAAAGTATGATTATTTTTATTTGATTATATTGCTAGTGAAACCCAGATTAGAGAAACTGGCTCAGATGGCGAAATGTCCGTCAGCTGCTGGGAAGTATCTTTAGATCGCCCCTCACCCCTAATTTTGGCCACTTTATAATGGGCCGAGTTCCTATCACAGCGAAAGTTAAGGCGGTTTACGCGGGGAATATATCCATGAACATATGTTTTTTAAAACCCCCGCACATGCCTTCGCTATATAGAAATATTCTTTGGTAACATCGCCTCCCCTATCTATGTCCCCTGCCAAGGTGAAGTGAGACATACCCTTGAGCGCCGGCGCCAACTGCCATATTTTGGTGCACGAGGATGAGGAAAAACTGCCCCAAAGGCTAGCTCCAGGAAATACAGGGGGCTCGAAAAAAGAGAGCATTTTATCATCGACGAAGGAAAAACCCTATCAAACCGAAAGGAGGGGAGGACAGGGGGGCATTCGTAGTCCTTGAGGGGAATCATGCATTGCCTTCAAATAGCCTAGCACGAAAAATTTGTCTTTTTTTTTTGCTTTTATTATGTGCATTTTATTCTTTCTCTTTCCCCCCTGTAAACCCCAAGAAGTAGACGTTTTTGTTGCCACTTTGATATAACTTTATTTAACTTATATCTTTCTTTTAGCGCGGCATGACCATTTTTACTTCAGTATATACCCAAGAACAAAATACGTTCACCCCCCCTGCCGATGAAACAGTACGAGAGGTAGGGGATCAGAAAGGCACCCCCTGTTTTCAAAAGCGTGGTAGGGAATTTCCCCACGTTTTCCCAGCCGACAGACATGGCGATGCAGGACACAAGAACTCGATGGGGTGCGACCACTCTGACGCTCTTTCCCCCTGCTTTCCTTCCCCTCTTCACAGCCGGGGGGAAAATTCAAAAAGGATAACATCAAGGAATTGGGGAAAAGGGTTAAAGCTTACCCCTGATGATGGGGTAATTTTTTTGTAGACAAGCGGAATATATATATTTTTTTACAGGGATGTATTATGTAAGACTGTTAAAAGAATGACCTCATCAGAAGACAAAAAATTGCAATATTTTCAGGAAGGGCTCTGATGATAGGCTGTGATTGTAGGGCTGGGGAGTGTTTTGGCTGACTAGAAGGAAAAAAACACATTTACGTCAATAACGTTAAAAATGCTTCTCGTCCCTTTTGCAACACAAATTTAAGTTTCGAAACGTATCTGAAAATTTTATGGATAGGAGTATATAAAATAAAAAAAGTGTTAGCAAGATATTGGAATGTTTGGAAGTTCTTAACTGTGCTCTCTCTCTGTTGTTGTTAAAATTTTGCAACATTATGGTTGGGCGCAAGCTTTTTTCCCATAGCAGCCCGCCCGTGGGAATTTTGGGATTCAATAAAAAAAAAAACAGTGTGTTGGAGTACCCTTTGGGGGGGGGGGGGGGTTTTCTCCCAAAAGGTGGAGTGAGAGTGGTCGGAAAGGGGAGATTGATTACCGCAGCCAGCGGCGGCGGCACCTGGATGCCCGGGTGGGATGATGGGAGGCGTTCCCTGAGGGGGGAGGTTGCCCGCATCAGGAGGTAGGTGGAGTGCAAAGGGGGAGGGACTGGGAGTGATCACAGGTGAGTCCAAACGCCCTGGGGATTTCCCAAAAAAGGGAAGCCCAGGGGGAGACGGTGTAGTCGGTCCCGTACGTGGGGGGCGATGGATGGGGTTTGGGGAAGTGGGTGGTAAGCTGTTGCAGCAGCGTCCCGGAGGCAGAGGGTGATGACAGGGCGACGTGGCCTCGTGTTGCTGGGGGGGACAAGGCGTCGAGGCAGATTTTTTTTAAATAGAGTTTTTGGGGGAGGCTGGGCAGAAAAAGCCGTAGTGGGGGTGGGGAGGGGAAAAGGGCTAATTTTGCAGCTCTGTCAGCTGCTTTGTTGCCACTAAGGCCTACAGGCTGGGAAACCCAAACGAAGGTATTTTCAGCCCCCGGCAGCCCGTTTGCTGGGCCGAAGAAGAGTGGAGGTGAGGAGGTGTGTTTTTCCCGTGGCTGTGTGTCTTGAGGGCCTGGGGTAGAGGATTTGAGTCTGGTGTAAAGGTGTGTATGGTGACATGAGGGGAGTGACTCTCCAGGGCGGGGTGAAGAGCGCCCGAAGGCGATAGTTTAGCCCGGAGGCAGCGGCGCCATCTGTTTGAAAACCTTGCTTGGGTTTGTCCCCTCACCAAAAACCCTTCCCGCTGCTCCCGTGCAGGATCTTGACCGTTGTGAAAAAAGTGAGGGGGGCAGGGGTCGTCAATCCTCCATGACTGTGCATTTCCAGGCGTAAGGCAGCAGGGGGCAGTGCCTTTGGGCGTCAAGATGGGAGTGATTGGTGATTGGAGGAGGGTCCCCGGGGTGGGTACGAAGTTCGGGGAGGGAAGTTTCCCCGCCCTTACTGAGGAGGGTTTCTGTATTCCATTGGAGAAATTTCTTCTGCAGGCACGCTGGGGAACATTCCGCCGAAGGTTGTTTCGGGGCCCGGCAAAATGAGTTGCAACTTGGAGGGAAGGGCGTAGGGGGAGGGGAGGTGGGTCTTTTGGGGAGCAGGCAGGCGGTCCGTTTTTTCGATACGGCGCCAGTCGGGACTCCCGGCATCTGCTGCAGGTTTTCAGACCCTTTTTTCCATTGAAGGGTTGATGATGACTCTCAGGACGCTGTTTGTGTGGCCTCTAGTTTTTGGTGTAGGGTGTTCGTGAGAGAAATAAGAGAAGGCTACCAGGAGAGACGGATGGCGTGAATGTAAAAGGGCGCTTCATGGAAAATTGGCCCCCCCCTTTTTGTCAGGATTTCTGTAGGACGGGGATCCCGCTGTTTTCGCGTCCTGGGGTAAGCTACGTGGGTTGCGGAGGTGGACGGTTGTCGAGCCAGATGCCAGGTTGGTGCGACGTGACCCAGGAGAGGGGGTTTTCCAGGATATAAGCGGGGCGCGCGGCGCGTCACACCCAAAGGCCTGGCCTTGGATTTTTGCCACATTCAGCTTCAAGCCTATTTTCCCTACACTTGGTGGTTATTCAGTCGCTGTTTGGGCTCGTTTGTGCTGGGCGGGCCCAGTGCAGTAGGGCAAGGTTTCCCATATAGCTCTCTTCTCTCTCTCTTCTCTTTTCTCTCGTCTCTCTCTCGCTCTCGCTCTGCTCTCTCCTTTGCTTCGCTCTGTTATATATTTATATATATTTTAAAATATTATAAATTAATATACTTATATAATAATAAAATCAAATATATATTATATATATTATATATATATATATATATAATATATTATATATAAAATTTTATATATATATATATATAAAATTTTATATATATAATATATATATATATATTTATATATATATAATTATATATAAAATTTATATATATATATTATTAATTATATATATATATATATATATGATAGATAATATAAACATTTATACTTCCGTAAACACTTCCGCAAACGAAAATTCCGCAAAATTTCGAAATCAGAATTCGTTTGCGGATGTGCGGAAGTGTAACTGTTTTGGGGTTTTTCGTTTGCGGAAACACTTCCGCAAAAAAAAGGGGTAATGTTGTTGGGGTGGGGAAGGGGGGAGTTGGTGGTAGGGGAAGGGAATGAGTGTTGGTGGTGGAGGAAAGGGATAGGTTTATGGTGGGGGGAAGGGGGTGGATGTTGGTGGTGGGGAAGGGGGGGGTGTTGGTGGGGGGAAGGGATAGAGTTGTGGTGGGGGAAGGGATGGAGTGGTGGGGGGGAAGGGGATAAATGTTTGGGGGGGAGGGAGGGGTTTCGTGTTGGTGTGGGGGAAAGGGGATGGGGTTGGTGGTGGGGAAAAGGGGGTGG
The DNA here is from genome assembly GCA_016584305.1 of Chionoecetes opilio. Classification (NCBI taxonomy): domain Eukaryota; kingdom Metazoa; phylum Arthropoda; class Malacostraca; order Decapoda; family Majidae; genus Chionoecetes; species Chionoecetes opilio. Next base: position 196,010 of record JACEEZ010020257.1, read on the forward strand.
ATTTGGGGGGGGGAAGGGAGGGGGGTTGGTGGGGGGAAAGGGGGTGAGTGTTTTGGGAAATGGGGATTGGGGTGGGAACACCCGGGTTTGGGGTTTTGGGGGATTGGGTTGGGGAAAAGGGGAGGGTTTTTGGAAGTGGGGGGTTTTGGGGGGGGAAGGGGGTGGGTGTTGGGGGGTGTGGGTGGGAACGGCGGGGTGTTTGGGGGGGGTGGGGGGTTTTTGGGGGTGAAGTGGGGGATGAATAATAGCAGATTTTAAAGGACTTCCCCTCACCCCCCCCCTCCTCTCTCCTCTCTCTCTCTCTCTTTTCTCTCTCCTTTTTTTTTTCCTCTCTTCTCTCTCTCTCTCCCCCTCGCTCTCTCCCCCCCCCTCTCCTCCGGTGAAAAAAACCTTCTGTGACTCATCAGTAGAATTGCGCGGCGAAGGAACGGGCAATTCTTTTCCCGGGGTTTTTACAAAGTCGTTTTTTTTTGGAAATAAGGGTGGAAATGAATTCTTTTTGTGGATTAAGGTTTTTAAGAACATCAAAATTCTATTCAAAGAAAAAAAAGGGTTGGGGGGATTAATTTAAATGTATCGAATGATATCAACAATAAAGAATTTATTTAAAAAAATTTTTTATATTTAAAAAAAACAGTGACTTAGAACCTCGGGGAAACAAGCCTTATGAATCAAAGGGAAATTTTGGGAAACAAGCCGCATTTCACTTAAACCCCCACGAGGCGTTCGATCACATTGCCTCGCGGCCCCTCGCCCACCGACCATTTTAACCCTTTTTTGACAACTCCGGTTTTGTCATTCCCGGCAAGAAGGATGTATTTAACAGCTTTACTCAGGGCCATTCTGATCTCAACGCTTCATACTTATGCAAAATTAGTCTAGCTTTCCCTTTTAAAAGGACGATGATGCCCACGAACCACTAGATCTGGAAAATAGACTACAAAATTTTGATTTTCATACAAAATACAAAAAAGTAGAAAAAGTTGTTATAACTTTTTCCACTATTTCTCAGTAAAAACAACCAAAAAAAACATCAGGAAAATAATACAATACATTTTTATATTACTATAAATAGAAATTCACATTACTGAAGCAGTTGTCCAAGCCGAAGAATTTCGTTGGATGCAACTCATTTTCCTTACACCCTTAAATTTACGATTTCAGATCCCGGGGTAATCGGTGCCTCAAGGCAAGAACGCTGCATTTGGGGAAATAGGATGGGTAGGGAATGTTGATTAATATTCGGGGGGTTTGATATTCGACTTGGAATATATGATGTTTGAAGATTTATTAAGGGAACTACACTGAATATTAAGATCCCGTTCAAAAGTCCAAAATCTTTATTAGATAGGTTCCTTTCACGTGACGTCCAGCCCTCGTTGTGCAGGCGACAGACGCGGGAGATGCGAGCGTGGAGGACCAACAAGCTCCACTTGCCGCCCGTGTCTGCCGGCTTATGGTAATTTTCAAAGGTGGGCACCAAACCGTTAATCCGTTAATCGTTAATTAACGAAGTTAATATATATATATATATTAGTCCCATATATATATATAAATATATATATATATATAAATATATATATATATAATATATATATATATATAAATAATATATATATATAAAATATATATATATATATATATATATATATTATATATATATAAAATATATATATAATATATATAAAATATATATATATATATATAAATATATATATATATATAAATATAAAATATAAATATATATATATAAATATAAATATATATATATAAATATAAATAAAAATATATATATAAAATATAAATATAAATATAATATATATATAAATATAAATATATATATAGAATATAAATATAAATATAAATATATATATATATAAATATAAATATATATATATATAAATATAAAATATATATATATATATATATATATATATATATAATATAAATAATATATATATATATATATAAATATATATATAATAAATATAAATATATAATAAATATAAATATATATATATATATATAAATATATATATAATATATAAATATATATATATATATATAAATATAAATATATATATATAAATATAAATATATATATATAAATATAATATATATAATATATATATATATATATATATATATATATAATATATATATATATATATATATATATATATATATATATATATATATATATATATATATATATAATATATATATATATAATATATATATATAAATATATATATATAAATATATATATATAATATATATATAATATATATATATAACTATATATATATAAATATATTATATTATAAAATATATTATATATAAATATATATATATAAATATATATATAGAAAGATATATTATATAAATATTATATAGATATATATATATATATATCTATATATATATATCATATATATAATTATTTGTAATAACTAAGGTCTTGGAGGGAGAGGTGCGAGGCTGCACAGGATGAAGGTTTGCATAGAGTCCTTGAGGATGCTGGCGAAGTCCTGGTACGGTAAGGCCTGATCAGGTATATGCAAGGAATCAACTGGTAGCCTGAGTGTAGTTCCGTAGACGAGCTCAGCAGGAGGAGTGGCCTAGATCTTCTTCAGGACGTTCGTATGTCGAGGAGGACAAGGGGTAGGCAACAGTCCATCTTCACGTTGATGGGCTGAAGCTGCCAAGAAGACGTGATTGCCGTGTGGAAGCGTTTGATGAGACCGTTGGCTTGTGGTGATTGCTGGCATCCTGTAGCGTCGAAATGCCGAGCAGAGTCATGACGTTATTCCACAAGCAAGACTCGAACTGGCTTCCACGGTCCGATGTGAGGCTGAGAGGAACACCGAATCTGGAGACCCACGTATGATGAAGCACGGGCGACGGACAGTCCGTTGTTGTGATGGTCCACAAGAGGTGCAGCTACAGGCAGCGGGTGAATCGGCGGCGCAGGTAAAGGACTGTTTTACCGGCAGCCCGTTGGAGTAAAGGCAGACGGGCCAAAACGATGTCGACGTGGACGTGGTTGAATCTCGAAGGAGGACTGGCTTGAATGTTGCTGCAGGAGAGTGTGTGTGGTACGGTCACCTTTGAAGCTTGCACTGGATGGAGTGCGAGGTCCACTGTCTGGACATCCTTGTTGGATGCCCTCGCCCTATGAATCTGAAAAGTTACCATGTGTGTTGCCGACACTCGGATGCCAGGGTGAGAGAGGTCGTGGAACTGACGGAAGAGCCGGTAAACTCGATGCTGCTTTGGAATATACGGCCGGACAGCGTCAGTAGAGAATCCAGCATAGAGGTGTCTTTGTCCCTGGAAGTTGGATCTTCTTCACTGCAGGCAGTATTCTGCCTGGATTTGCGCAACTCAGCATCATTGATTGGTCAGCGGCAATGGCAAGCATAGTTGATGAGAGTGTGAAGAGATGGCCGAGTGTTGCGTGACAGTGCATCAGCGGAGCATTATCGGGCACCCTTGACGGTAGGAATGTCAGTGGTGAACTGCGAGATGAATTCGATGGACGCAGTGGTCGCAGTGTGGTCGGTAGTCTTGTTGTTGACGTATGTAGTGGTTACAGGGTTGTGGTCCGGTGTAGACATGGAATCGGCGACCTTCGATGAAGTCACCGTAATCTTGATCGCCTTGTAGATGGCCAAGAAGTTCTATGTCGAAGGCACTGCCACTTCGTTTCGGCGTTGTGAACTTCTGGTGAGAAGAAAGCGATGGGCTTCAGTCTCCATTGACGTACTGCTGCAGGACGGCACCAGCACGATGCTGAAGCCTCTGTAGAAGAGGAAATTGTCGGCATATGAGAAAGGAAGCTGAGCATCGAAAACGTCACCAGGGCCTTCTTAGCAGCGAGGAAAGGCGTCGTCGCGCATGGGGTCCAGACGAGGGTGGATGGACTGTCCTTTCTTGCAGGGCTTGGATCATGGCGTTAGAGTGGCCGAGAGAAGCGAGAGTTCGGGATGGAAGCGGTTGAAGAGTCAGATGCCCAGTGAACTCCTGAGCTGGTGCGGGCTTGCCGGCTTCGGGAACTGCTGGATGGACTCAACACTTTGACTGGAGGGAGTGATGCCTGCAGAGGAGGACAGTGGGACAAGAAAGTCGACCGAAGGGATCCCAAAAACACAAACTTGTCGATGTTGATCTGGATCCCCGTAGTCCTGCAGGACGAGTGATGAAGATCTGCTCCAGAGCTGTCGGGTGCTTCAGCGTCAGAACTGGCGATGAGAAGGTCGTCAATGTAGGCGAAGCAGACGGTAAACCTCGCAGGACCTACGTCCATGAATGCGTGGAAATTCTGGGCGGCGTTTCCGCTATAGTCCAAATGGCATCCTGGTGTATTCAACAAGCCAAAACGGGGGTGATGATGTGCTGTCTTCGGATGTCTGCTGGATTGACTGGAATCTGGTGAAACACCTTGACGAGGTCGATCCTGTTGAAGATGACACAGAGAGTTGAGAGGAGAAATCTTGAATGTTGGAGGTTACTGGCGTATCTGTCATAGCAGTTTGAGAGTTGAGTGCACGGTAGTCCACATGGTTCTGATGTCACCGTTCTTCTTAGAGATGATGTGTAGTGCAGAAGAACAGGTGCTGGAGCTGGGACGGATGATACTTGACACAGGAGATCGTACTCGGGGACTTGGCTGCTGGTAAACGTTCTGAGCTATACGACGGCCTTGGCGTAAGTCGGTGCGTCCAGTAGTCTCGAGTTGTCGTGACATGGTGTTTTGCAGGGCCCAGTTGCAGGAGTAAGGCCTGGCGGTGCGTGTCGCGGAAGGACCTTCAGGCAGTGAAGATATGGGTTGTCTGCATTGCCGTGGAGATGCGAGTGCTCTCGCGTGTTGGTTGCTGCTTGAGTCGCGCAGAGTTAAAGGATCTTGGATGGCGATTCTGATGTCGACGAGGAGGCGAAGTTGTGTCAAAAAAAATCGGCGCCCAAGATGGCTTTGTGAGCCTTTCCGACATAGAAGAGTCCATTCGAAGGAACGGCGAAGGTGAGCTCCAGTCGCAGCGTCTGGTCGCTTGTACACGGTATCTTGGTACCGTTGTACGGCGTAGAGTGCGTGATCTGGTGGTCGTGTCTTATGGCTTGCTGTTGCAGGTAGGACACTTGACTTCCCCAGCCCCTGTGTCGATGAGGAAACCCATGTTCCTGGAGAGTGGATCATAGACGTTAGAGCAGCGGTGACGGAGCATGGCGGACACTATGCGCTTTAGTGGTCGCACGTTACGTTTAAAGTCTGACAAAGCTGCCAATGGTGGGTTGCACTTGAGTTGCGTCCTTCCAAAACTTTGTGTAGAAGCAGAAGCCAGACTTGTCTCTAGCAGTGGCTAGCAGATTTGATCGCCCGCCGGTAACGGTAGGGCGTTGTTAGAAACGGCGACGTGAGCGTTCTTCATTGAGCTGATGCTGAGATGGCGCGGATTGTCAGTGTAAGTTGAGACACAAGCTTGGCGAGTTGCTGAGTGTCCTGTTTTACATTCGATGATTGCGACAGAAGATGAGGTGTCCAACGGGAAGAGGGACGCCGTGACTGTCGGCAAGCTCGGCAACTTCTTCGGGAGAATTTGCTCTTGACACTGAGAGGTTGCGTTGGATGGTGGGCGGCAGACGTTGGTAGAAGAGTTGCTTGATAGGTCTTGGGTTTTTATCGAAAGACGTGTACTTGTCTCCGAGTAGTAACTTCTATACGTCGGTAGCAGGTTGAAGGCTTCTCGTTGCAAGCTCTTTCTTCGACAGAAGCTCCGAAGACGTGCAGCATGTAGATTCCAGGCAGGACAAAATGGCAGACTTAAACGTCTTTCGTAAAGGAGCTGAGAGTTGACAGCCTGCCAATGAGGTCATGAGACTGCCGAGATGCAGTTCGGTGGCAGAGAGCAGTGGGTGGGAGACTGAGTCAGGCTTACAGTGATGCGGGAAGCCTTGAAAATTACATTCCAAGATTGAGAACCAACATGGGATGGGTCCTGGCTGCAGAATGGAGGTTGCACGGAAGGCAACGTTAGCAGTCATGGTGGGTCGTCGTCCAAGCATTCAGGGTTAGGTTAGGTAAGGTTAGTTAGGTTAGGTTATTAGGTCCGTCCATTGACGGGAGAGGGGGGGGGGTACCTATTGTAACGCCCCCCCCCCCCCCCCCCCCCCTCCCGTAATGGACGGACCATAACCTACCTAACCTTACCTAACCTAACCTAACCTAACCTAAACCTAACCTAACTAACCTAAACTAACTATTGTAAGGCTTTGTTGCCCGTAAGACCCCCCACCCCTGTACCGTCAATGGACGGCCTTTTTTTTTTTTTTTTTGTTTTTTTTTTTTATCATTTTACGGTACGAGCGAGGGGACCTTTTTTTTTTTTGTTTTTTAGTTTTTTGTCTAAAGAAAAACACAGTCCTATAAGCAATCGGCAGAGGAAAAGGGATTTGAGGAAAGGATGACAGTAGCGTTCAACAACAATAATTATATTATCTTCTTGCTCTTTCTCTCTCGTCACACGTCGATAATAAGCATCCCCCGAGTTCCCCTTTCATCCGGAGCAACTCAACCATGTATGACCACCCACCCAGGGGTGCTCAACCACTTCTTCTTTCCTCTATTTTTTTTTCTTTAGTGCAATGAAAAAAAAAAAAAAGGAAAAAACAAAGCCAATATCCATCTGGAATATAATATTGCGAGCGGTCTAATCTTATTCACTGTTGTACTCTAAAACCCGGCCCTCTGTTGTTACCACTGGTGGCGTGATTCTAATTTCACAACAGTAAACTGGTACCTTTTCCTACACCCAACGCCCCATCTTGATTTGAGGTAATTAGCACGGCACCTCAAGGCGGCAGTGTGGACTTGGAAAATTACCAGTGAGGACGTGACTATCAGGATATCTTCAAAGATTGATACATGTTTTCAACTTTTAAGCGATTTTCTCTATTCATTATCTGTTCTTTTTTTTCGTGTGTGTTGTGTCATCGCCGTGGATTACTAGTCTCGTGAGTATGTTTTCCCAGTCCTATTCTCTGCCTGGTCTAGAGTGATTTAGGCTGTCGCTTGTTTTCGACTAGACAGTGAAAATATTTTTCTTTTTCCTTTTTTTTGTAGTGTGATGGAAGGGGGTTTTTCTTTTGATTGCTCATTGTCTTACTGCCTTAGTATATTTTATTTAGTTTTCTTTTATTGTGCTCTATCACACTAAACTAGTTCTGTGGAAACAGTGATTAATCTTCCTGCTTGTTGTTTGGAGACTCCAGACTCAGTCTTCATTATTAATCTTTTTTCCATGATTCATTACGGGTATTCATATCTGGGTAATTAATTGTTAAGTTTTAAGTAAGAAATGATAAATACCCGTTAATTCTAGCCTGTAATTATTACCCTGGGTGATACTGTTCCCCGTACAACAGCATTGAGATTGGGAGACTAAGGCCTTACTGCAGACATAACACACCACACATACACCCTTACACATCACCATGGTTTTATTTCCCCCCCCGATAACATTTATTACATTTTCTATCTCACCCATCGTTCTCTCTTCCATCCAACCACTGTTGTTATTTTTAGTCATTTATACTGTGTTTATGTATTTATTATTTATTATTATTATTTTTTTCTTTTTCCTTTGAAAAATGTCTCTGATATGAGGTGATTTTATAATACATTCCTCTTTCTCCTCTTTCAACCGGGTATACATCCACTCATATTACATGTGGGTGAAAAAAACTCTACTTTTAAATCGTCATTTCACTATCTCCATCCAAGTGTCTCTATATTATTGTTTTTCTTTTCTACACCATGAATTTGGAAGGCATTGAAGATACTCCGAACTTCCGGTGACTCTGGTCGTGGCGAATTACATGTTCCTACTACGGCAACATGTTACAATAGAGCGCACACTTCTTTATGAAATAACCATGTAAAATCATAAGTGTGTACCTATTTATTCTTTTTTTTTTAGCTTTTTTATATAAATAATCTACCATAAGACTTCCGAGTTTTCTCCTACATACCTAAACCCCCCCCCCAAAAAAAAACCCCCCCCTCCCCTTTCATACCAATTTTGTACGCTCCTCCCCCGTCATAGTAGGGATAAAAACAAACAAAAAAAAAAAATAGGAAGGAGGGAGAAATTAACAACCGATGAGAAATAGTTAGAAAAAGATTAAAGAAACATAAATCTATAATCATCCTTGATCTCGAAAGAATATAATCCCCATGCAAATTGTGGGTAAAGCCTTATATAACATATTAAAGGTAATGGTTCTTTGAGTTAGCGTCTAGGGAGTACACTCTCCCATTTAAGTTCCTTTTATGGTTAGCAGCCAATTAGGTTGTGAAGTGTCTCGTATACTCTTTGTGTCCTCACATTAGTGTTCAGAAGGAACATATCAGTTAACATATATCTTACTTTCTCAAGTAGTAGGTACATTTTTTTTCTAGGAATTAATCTCGTCTGCAATTAGTTAGGTGGAAAAAGTCGAGAGGGTAGGGAAAAAAAAACACATTCTAAATTTATTGTATTTAACAAACACGGAAAACAGACAAGTAGCTGGACAAATCCGGATGGTTATTTTTTAGCGACAATGCATGCGGTATTTAAAAAGATAGTAATAATCTCTTCCTCTCTCTCTCTTCTCTCTCCATATATATATACCCCATCTTTTACCTAATTTAGTCGTCCGACCCTTTTTTTTTTGCCTAATTATGTGATGTAAGTCCAAAAACACCTAACCACCAAAAATAATTGATTATTCCAGGCCTTATTTCCGTAATAAAAACACGACTTTGTAAAAAAGCGCGCGAAAAAAAAAATCTTCCACTCCAAAAGGGACTACGGATTTTATGATACGTCAGAACAGGACGCCTCGCAGACACTCTGTCTGAACCTGTCGCAAATGTTAGGATGACGATTGTACTTTTCTGTGTGGCAGGACAGTGAATCTGTCCCCCGCCGTGACCAGACACTCTTCCCACAACCACGCCTGCACACCGCCTGCGCACAACACCCTTCCGCAACACACACAACATACACACACAACACAACACGTGTGTGGAGGGCGTGTGTGCAGGCGTGTTGGGGGACGTAGGCGTGGTGAAGAAGGGTGTCGGTGTGCAGACGGTGTGCAGGCGTGTGTGTGGGAAGGGTGTCGGTGGCAGGCGTGTGTGTGGGAAGGAAGCGTGTGTGTGGGAAGGAGGTGTGTGTGGAAGGAGGCGTGTATGTGCAGGCGGTGGTGGGCAGGCGTCTGTGTGGAAGGGTGTCGGTGTGCAGGCGTGTGTGTGTGGGAAGGAAGCGTGTTGCAGGCGTGTTGTGTGGGAGGGAGCGTATGTGTGCAGGCGTGTGTGTCGGGAAGGAGGCGTGTGTATGCAAGCGTGTGTGTGGGAAGGAGGCGTGGAGGTAAAACTTTGGAAGAAGTCTTCACCACTATCTTTTTTTTTCTTCCCACCATAGCACAACAAGCCTGGGAACTGCGGGAAATACGGGGTTTTTGGGTGGGGGAAGAAAATATAAGTGATTTATGGACTCCCAAAAAATCATCAAAGTCACTATATGTAAAAAAAGCTAACCTAAAACTAACCTTAAACACAAAGCTATACCTAACCTAACTAACCGAAACCAACCTTAACCACAAAGTATACCTAACCTAACCTTAAACACAAAGTATACCTAACCTAACCTAACCTTAACCACAAGTATACTACCTAGCTAACCTTAACCACAAAGTATACCTAACCTAAACCTAACCTTAACCACAAAGTATAACCTAACCTAAACCTAACCTTAACCACAAAAGTAACCTAACCTAACCTAACCTAAACACAAAGTATACCTAACCTAATCTAACCTACACCACAAAGTATACCAACTAACCTTTTAACCACAAAGTTATCCCTAACATAAACCTAGCTAACCTTAACCACAAAGTATAACCTAAACCTAACCTTAACCATAAAGTATACCTAACCTAACCTAACGCTAACCTAACCTTAACCACAAAGTATACCTAACCTACCTAACCTTAAACCAAAAAGTATACCATTAACCTAAACCTAAACTACCCTTAACCACAATAGTAACCTAACCTACCTAACCTTAACCACAAAGTATACCTAGACTAACCTAACCTTAACACAAAAAGTATAACCAACCTAGGCCTAACCTAACCTTAACCACAAAGTATACCAACCTAACCTAAACCTTAACCACAAAGTATACCTAACCTAACCTATACTTAACCACAAATTATTACCTAACTAACCTAACCTTAACCACAAAGTATACCTAACCTAACTTAAACACAACAGTATACCTAACCTAACCTAACCTTAACCACAAAGCTATACCTAACCTAACCTAACCTTAAACCACAACACAAGTATACTTAACCTAACCTAATGGACTTAGAATTCTTTGAGGCAACTATATTTCATAGCGGTCCGTGTGGGTTAACAGGCTGAGCGCACGCTGGAAACCTTTACAGATGTGAAGTATAATAAGCATACAATACAGTGCGGTAGTTCATTTCAGTCAAAGCCGGAAGATGAGTTCCAAAGTATTCCCAGGCGTGTGTGTGGGAAGGGTTGTAGAGGTGGCAGGCGGTGTGTAGGAAGGAAGCGTCGTGTGCAGGAGTGCTTGTGTTGGGAAGGGCGTGGTGTGGGAGGTTGTTCGGTGTGCAGGCGTGAGTGTGGGAAGGGTGTCGGTGTGAAGGCGTGTGTGTGGGACGAAGGGCGTGATGTGGAAGGGTGTCGGTGGCAGGCCGTGTGTGGGGAAGGGTGTCGGTGTGCAGGCGTCGTGTGTGGGAAAGGAAAGCTGCGGCACCCATAAAGTATGCAGCTGTGGCAATAGCAAAAAAAAACTCTATCAGAAACACCAAAATATCTTCAAGTACTATTATATTTATCTCTGTGTTTAAGTGCCTTCTGATCAGCGCGGGAAGATGAGCCTCCCTGATGGTACGTCACGGAGCCTGAGCCTGAGGAGTCTGAAATCTTGAGTGCGTTTTGAGAGAAACTCGGGGAATTTGCAGATTTGATGCGGATTATTTAAAACCGGCTGACTGGATACAAAAAGTGACGACGTATTGTTGATATACTCGTCAAGGCGTATGATTGACTGCATTAAATTCAGGGAATGATGAAATGTCTGGACGACTACTTTAAGTACTATCAACCCGTTTAGCCACAACCTTGTTAAGCCCAAGTGTACTAGTGCATGATATTTCTAGGGTGAGCTGGTATGTTTACATACATGTGTTGTTTCACTTTATTTATGCAGAATATTGTAGACTTATATTATGTTTTTCATATTACAAACACTGCAAGTGAAATGAAAATATGGAATCTTATATGTATTATTTCACAATTTACAAGGGGAGAGTAAACTTTTTTTTTTCAAATGCAGAATAACTTCATTTTTTGCAGCATACATGAAGCATACGGACATACAAAAAAAACATACTTAGTTCATAGAGCATCAAATAAAGGAGGCTGGCAAATACTTCCTACAGATGGAGAGGGCTCTCCTGCACAAAAAAAAAAAAAATTATTAGATGAGGTAAGGAAAGGAAAAAAACAAATGCATCATAACCAGTATTGACTAGTATTTCATAATGTATGTATTAACAATAAGTACAAGCAATAACGAGAAAACATGTCATGGACAAACGTTGCAAAAATTAGGTAATAAAAACTACATAACAAGTACCATACATGGTAAAACAATATTCAGCATCGTGCCCATACACTTACCAGTGTTATGTTCTCGAAACATTAACAAGCCTGGACTAAGTATAGTACCTATTAGTTATGTTCATAATCAATCATAGTTCACTTAGGAAAGATCTAAAGTTTACTTTATTAGTTCACTATTACGGAGTCCTTACTCTGTGGCCTTAGGAATACATTATAACATGCTATGTTGTTCCTTCTTATACTTATTGCACCAGAACTCATCAATGCTCTTGTTCACTCATCCTGGCGTCTTGGTCTCGGTGTGTTAAGGCCTGCAGGATTCAGCTGGATCATGAATTATAAGAGCTGTAAACGACGGGTGAGGCTATCACACCACACGGCGTGGAGAGGACAGTAAGCTTCATTGAAAGCGCAGGTGACAACGTGTTGTGAGGGGTTCATCCTGCCTCAGGTATCCACGTGCTCGAATTCTCCGGCCAGCCAAATGTACACATGCAGGACGATGCGCACACTGACAAGAGACGCCATTGTTGTAACTGAGTTGGTTTTTTTTGAGTTTTATTTTTTTACAGCTTGTTTCTTGCAGCTTTAACGTTTTCCTGGAATAGCTGATTGGACTCTGAACGATAATTAGTAAGCCTCCTTCTCCTAACACCCGGCCACCAGTCACCTATGCTACCTCGCGAGAATTGTTAATCAGGACAGTCACCTCTCGCTACGACACTTTCTCCTCGATCCACCTTTTTTTTTAGCACCTCTCTATATTACCATCCGGCAAGACCTCTTGATATTACCCCTGATTTCTCCTCAGTAAATATGTCGCTGGTGGCGGGCTCTCCTCTCTATACTTAGATTCCAAGAGTGTATTTTCAGTATAAAAAGAAGTTTTATTGAAAAAATAAATAATTGTGATGTAAAAGTTTCGTATAAATGAAGGTTAGTTCGCCAGAATAAAATCTAATTGGCAGCGAGCGAAGCGACCTGCTTCTTACCATAAGACCCGTGGAACCAAGTTTAGTAAAAAAAGTGTATAACTACTCCTAAATTTGTCGGATTGAGTGAAATTGGCCATGGCAAGTACTGCTGTCAAAATAAATGGGGGTCTGTGACAACAAACTTTTGCGTATAGAACAACCTCCTAATGAGAAATTAAACGTAAACTTACTCTAAATATTGTCGGATTAAGCTGAAATTTGAAATGCAAGTAGTGCTGTCAAAATCAATGGGGGTCTGTGAAGCAAACTTGTTGCGCTTAGAACAACGCCCTTAATGAGTAATTAGCGTAATGAGATGATGGCTAGAACGTGGCTCCGCTGCCCACGTTCAGCCGCAAGGGAACTGAGGCCAACAGCAAAGGGGCCAGAGACTGGAACGCCTATACATGATATAGTTTTATTCTATTCGAATCAAGTAAAGTATCACCACAGCCGAAATACCTCACAATTTTTATTGTTCCCCAGACACAGGGGCTGACGATGCGGTAGATCCCCTCTCCGCGCTCGTATTTATCATATAAAAGAATGGAATATAGATTTTCTTGTTGTTTCAATATATTAGTTTGCACAACGTTTGTTATTATTTCCCCCCCTGACCTAGTAATAAGGCTCAGAAGTAGTGATCTAAAAAAAAAAAATATATATATATATATATATATATATATTATATAAATATAATAATATCTATAATATAATATATATATAATATATATATATATATAGATATATATATATATATATATATATATTTATATATATATATATATATATATTATATATTACAGTACAACGTGTTGTTGTTTTTTGTACAAAATAGGTAAGATAAGAAAACACACATACACACACACACACCACACACACACACACACCACACACACACACACCACACATCACTACGATGACTTTCCAAAAAAAAATGTATTCATTCAGGCTGAGACAAGGCTTGGACGTCACTATGAGAGAAGAGACGAGCAGAGAGATGGAGAGAGAGAGAGGAAGAGAGAGAATGAGAGAGAGAGAGAGAGAGAGACGAGGAAGAGAGAGGAGAGAAGAGAGAGAGAGTAATACAGAAGAGGAAGGAAGGGTAAGGTAATAAGGAGTATGTGAGAGGAAGGACGCGAGATGAAAGCGAGAGAGAGTAGAGAGGAGAGAGGGAGAGACGAGAGAGAGAAGAGAGAGAGAGAGAGAGAGAGAGAGAAGAGAGAGAGAGAGAGAGAGAGAGACGAGAGAGGAGAGAGAGAGAGAGGGGAGAGACGAGAGGACGAGACGAGAGAGAAGAGGATGAGAAGAGAGATGAGAGAAGAGACGAGACTGGAGAGAGATGAGAGAGAGAGGAGAGAGAGAGAGGAGAGCATGATTAAGGAACAGGAAGGAGGTAAAAAAGCGTTGAAGGGAGGAAGGAGGACAGAAATGGGGGACGTGGAGGGGGGAGGGAGGAGGATGGGAGGGAGAAAGAGGAAGAGGAGGGAGGAGGAAGAAGGGGAGGGAGGAGGGAGGGGGGAAGGGAGGGGAGGGAGGGATCATAAAGGGGGATTGTTAAAGTGTTCCACAACTTTCTCTTTGAGTGTCATCATGGGAAACAGGAAGTAAAGTACCGTTAGAGGTCAAGAGGTCACTGGAGTACACCACATGGACCCATTCAGCTGCAGTAGTGACTCATTCATTAAATGATATACAATGCAGGGCGTACACACCCCTATCATAAAAGCGTGGGACCAGGAAGTAAAGGTTCCGTTACTGGTCAAGAGGTTCCTGTGGGACCATGAAGTAAAAATACCGTAAGAGCGTGGGAACCGGAAGGAAAATCCGTTTCGAGGTAAAGAGGTCAAATAAAAAATACCGTTAGAGTGTCAATGAACCTTTTTGAATAAGGGGTCAGAGTTCAAATAGCTCCGACCTGGCTCATCGTACTCTACTTACGTTCTTAATATGACGCTTTGGTAATACCGGTCCTGTGAGAATCACTCAATTTGACATTTTAAATTTGTGCTAAAAGTGTCTCTGCCTGGAACTACAAGTAGTATTTTTTTTTTTTTTTTTGCCTTTTTCCAATGCCAAATCCCCCGCGTCCTTATCCTGGATTCTGCATCACCATCATAATATTTGTAAATATTGCTTTCTTTGGCCTAGAACTACAAGGTAGTAGACTCCTGAATCGCAAATATGAGCCATATTACCATTCCCTGGCCCCTCCCACCCCATATGCTACCCCCCCTGGTACCATCCTGGCGACCCAGCATCAACTCATAATAATTTGTATATAAATTAAAAAATAAATATTTTCGCCATGAAATAGGAAACAAAACCGGTCTTTTCTATCACCTCAATAACATTAGACAATGGATAATAAGAAGTTAGGACTAAAGTAAACTTGATATTCAATAAGATGAAGTATATTCGTGTTTTCTCAAAACACGTTTTTTTACTTTCACGGCCTACCCCCCTCTGCCATTTTTGTAATACAGATCTCAATTGTGCACACTTGATACTTGTATTAACTATGTGTAAAATGACGCCAGCGGATTTTGATACCCCAAGGACAGGCAGGAATTTCTGGAATTTATTCTTATTCTAGATTTTCTTATTCTAGATTTTTTTATTCTAGATATTACATTATTTTCAGAGGTGGCATTTTCAAAACCCTTCTTCGGAAGTGAATAGGAGAATTTCCCTTCGTAACTTATTGTTGAATGTTTACAGAAACCCTAAGCTAAATAATCTCATCAAACAAAGAATTTTTCGATTTTAAGTAGAGTTCCATTGAGTCATAAAATAAAAATAAATCAAAGTAATGAAACTTGGTCAGATAATGTAAACGCTCACGAAAAACACGATGTAGATAAGATTTTGGCTCTAAAAGCAGCCTGATAAATTTTGGCCGTCACCTGTGTGGTGTCCCCTTATAGACGTGCGGCGCTGGGACACATTTTACAAGTTTAATCAACGCGAAACCTAAATGGGGTTGTGATACACCGTTGGAAAGGTGGATATCTCAGGGTCAAGGATCTGGCTGGTGTACTAAAATTGGTGTGTACGTTTTTGAGATATTCACATTTTTGTATGGGTACCGTATAGACGCGAAATGATGAAAATGCGAAAATTACTATATTGTCAATGTCATGCAATAAACCAACAATGGCCTTATATAATTTCATTATTACAGTTTATTACCAGTGTGTGGATATCATTAACATATTTTAAGCTGTTTCCAGTACTATAAACTCGATTTTCTGTCAGAAATGACCATTTTTACGCCATTTTAGCACCTAAAAAAAGCACAAAAACTTCGAGTTTGAAACTACCGCTAACTTTGATATATCCCCATATGTTCAATATTATCAATAACTCTACCAAATTTGGCCAAAAGTTTCTTTATTATGCCCTCTGATCAATTAAATTTTCATTTTGAGTTTAGATAGTCACACATGGCTGCCAAGAGGCCATTTTAAACCCATAGTCTACCCTAACTTAAGTTTGCCGCTTTTAGCTATTTCGGTAAAATGGCCATATCTCTCAAACTAAGCGTCATAGGAGGTCGATTTTGGTGTTTATATATATATATATGTTTCCTACCATCAGGAATCGATTGGCACTATTTCTGGGGTGCTTAGAGTTCACTATATTAGCATAAATCCATATAGTCAGGGCCGTAGTCAGGATTTTAATGTAACCGAAGCGAGTCAAAGAATTAGCGGTGTGAGCTTTTGGGGTGCGTCATAAGCCCCCGAGAAAATGTATATACTCATCTACAACATCATGGACATGCTACGTGTATGTATACACTATTGAATCGGTAATGTGTTACATTGTTATACACAAACTCATGTTATCATTATTATATGATATGTTACATATCATGTTAGTTATACATAACTTTTATCTAGACATTTGCATATACACTATATACCACATCGTCAATATGGAACATCTTTATATATATCTAAAATCACCAATAGTGTTCTACATTTTAAAACATTATCACCATCATTTTGATAATCTGTGTATATACGCTCTGACATCTCAAAATATACTACATCTTGATATATACATTGTTCGTTGCTGCCAAAATATCTAGATATTCTTAACTATTTACATAGCGAAAGCCATCAACAACAGATGTTGACTTCTTGAGACATCTCATCACGAGCGTCATCGTCCAGATTGTGTTCATCACTCGTCATCTTCGTTTTCATCCATCGGTCGTTCCGATGCTTGTGTCAGTGGGTTTTTGCAGTCAGATCCACCACATGGACACAATTCAGTACAAGGTAGTCCCTGGCCACTGCACGAACAGTTTGAAGAGCATCTTCCTCTGGCTTTGCAATTGCATAATAGTCCTTGTATCACTTCTCACGCCATATGACCTTCATAGTACACAGGACTGAGGTGATTGTCTGTGTCCTGTTTCCAGCCATGTGTCAACGGAGAGCCGATGTCTGGTTTCGGAACGTGAGAGTTCGTCCACACTTTACACTGCCACCGGGCTCTCTTCACATGCTGTAGAAAGCTTTTCTCGCAAGGTGGTAGCCGTGATAAGCTTGAATCTTTCTTGGAAGCCAACTTGAAGCGCAGCTCGTCAAGATTCTGTCCATGCGTTTTGTGTGTACTGTACATCTTTAACACAAATCTTCGTGATGCATCAAGAGCTACAGTTTCATCATCTTCTGACAGCATTGATAGGTCTGCGAACTCATCAGGTTTCTCGTGGACGATTTTGAAGACTGACCGTTTACCAATGCCATAAAAGGAGGACGTCGTGTCGCATCCAGATAACGCGTGCAGGGCTGGCAATATTCTGGATAACACTGGCGACAGAGACCTGCATATCTCATGGATGGGGATATATCCCACACAGAAACACACACTGAAACCCCCACACTGAAACACCTACACGGAAACACCACACTGAAACACCAACACGGAAACACCACACGGAAACACCACACGGAAACACCACACGGAAACACCAACACTGAAACACCACACGGAAACACCAACACTGAAACACCAACACTGAAACACCACACGGAAACACACACACTGAAACACAAACACAAAAACACACGGAAACAAAAGATGGGTACACACAATCCAACACGGCAATACTCACAAATAAATAGTGGAAAAGATGGCTGCTAAATCCACACACACACACAGGTAATACCACTGGTAGGGTATGAAGGTCAGGACACACTGACTACCTAACGCCTCTTTAGGCTGAGGAAAACTCCGGAACTGTAATACGGAACAAAAACGAAACAATAACCGAAACAGTGAAGTTATACTGAACCACCAGAAGTGAAAGTGAATTGACGTGAAACTAGGGGGACAACGAGAAGCACAAAAAAGAAGAAAGGTAGTTAGGAACATGAAGTGGTCGTAACAATATATATATACATATATATATATATATTTTTTTTTTTTGGCACTCAAATGGCAAGCAGCATTGGATTCTACACAATATAGAGTGAATTGCATGCCTGAATGAACCTCCTTTTTGAAACGGGAAGACTTTGAAAATCTTCAAAAAAGAGATTTTAAGCTAATTTTTGAACAGTTATAGAGAGCATATTTTTCCTTGAATTCCTCAAAAGTTTTAATTTGGAGGTAGATATCATTACTTTCTAAAAGTATACCGTAACTCAAGTCTCTATTTTTCTTGGTGCGTGAATGGGATGAGCATAAAAATGCAAAATAAAAAAATTTATATTTTCATTTTTCAAACTAAGGCCCACTCAGAGCTCATTCTTTGTACATATATAGTGGATAATGTCAATGATATGCCCAGTACAAATGAACACTCCGTCAATAATTAACTGAGATAGAGGGTAACAAAGTGTAAAATAGATACAAATTGTAAGAGTTACCGCGCTCATACTTTTTGACATACCCATACCGGGCATTAATTGAATAAAGTCCACATTAATGCCGTCTAAATGCAACCATTTGCAATCCCCAATGATTTTAATAATAGTAATTCAAAAATTTTATTAAACAGATTTTTTTCAATTTTCAGCAGTCTGACCTGAAACCCCCAATGAACATATGGACAAGCTTATTCTATCATATACAAGTTTTGAAAAAAATTATAGGCAAAAAAAAAAAAAAAAAAAATTCATGCCCAAAAAAAGTATATATGAAACGTTATGGGCCTATATTAATTACTAGCCGCAAAGCCGCCCTCCGGGCGGACTTTTTGGCTAGCTCCTGTGGAGGGCTATTGGTGGTGGGCCTTCGGCCCACCACCTGTGTTTGGTGGGCCTTCGGCCCACCAAACACGGACTCTCCAGATAGCCCCTTCTAACTTTCCTGAAATCATGGATGTAAAAATGTATGTATTCCCCCCACCCATTCACTCACCCATTACCCATCACCCCCCACCCATTCACTCACCCATTACCCATCACCCCCCACCCATTCACTCACCCATTACCCATCACCACACACCCATTCACTCACCCATTACCCATCACCCCCCACCTATTCCCTCACCCATCACCCATCACCCCCAACCCATCACCCCACCATTCACTCACCCATCACCCCACACCCATTACCCATCACCCCACCCATTCACTCACCCATTACCCATCACCCTACATCAAGGTTTCCTCAATTCTCGCAACCCACTTTTTTTCACAATTATCGCTAATAGGCTGCTAAAAAAAAAAAAAAAAAAATGATCGGATCATCTCATAATTGGGCTTAAAACCTTCCCCTGGTCAACCCGGTTCCAAAAATGTGCCATATGGATTTGATTGCGCCACGGGGGGCGGAACCTATACCAGACACACACCACACACACACACACACACAGACAGACAGAGGACACACTTTTGCTATATTATTATAGATTACCCATCACCCCCCACCTTTTCCCCTCACCCATCACCCATCACCCCCAACCCATCACCCCCACCCATTCACTCACCCATCACCCACACCCATTACCCATCACCCCACCCATTCACTCACCCATTACCATCACCCTACATCAAGGCTTCCTCAATTCTCGCAACCTACTTTTGTTTTCACAATTCTCGCTAATAGGCTGCTAAAAAAAAAAAAAAAAAAAAAGTGATCGGATCATCTCATAAGTGGGCTTATGACCTTCCCCTGGTCAACCTGATTCCAAAAATGTGCCATATGAGGTGTTTGCGCCACGGGGGGCGGAACCTATACCACACACACACACACACAGACAGACACACTTTCGCTTTTATTAATATAAAAAGAAGATTACCCATCACCCCCCACCTATTCCATCACCCATCACCCCCAACCCATCACCCCTCACCCATTCACTCACCCATCACCCCACACCCATTACCCATCACCCCACCCATTCACTCACCATTACCCATCACCCTACATCAAGGTTTTCTCAATTCTCGCAACCCACTTTTTTTTTCACAATTCTCGCTAATAGGCTGCTAAAAAAAAAAAAAAAAAAAAAAAGTGATCGAATCATCTCATAAGTGGGCTTATGACCTTCCCCTGGTCAACCCGGTTCCAAAAATGTGCCATATGAGGTGATTGCGCCACGGAGGGCGGAACCTATACCACACACACACACACACACACAGACAGACAGACACACTTTCGCTTATATTATTATAGATTTATAAACATTAAAGAATATATTTAATTATTTCCATAAGAAAAACTATCGGTGACCGGGGTATAAATTAGCATGATATGATGTCCGGGTATGAATTAGATGGTATGAATTGTCCGGGGTATGAATTGTCCGGGGTATGAATTGTCCGGGGTATGAATTAGCATGGTATGAATTGTCCGGTATGAGTTGTCCTGTCACCGATATGAACTACTGTGTATCATCTGCAGTGGCACATACACATCAGTAGTGATGCTATAATTCGTAATATTTGGCGCCTGGCGACATTATTGCAGCTGGCGACTATACTGTTATCTACGGTAGGTTTATCACTATAACTCTCCAAGGTACAGAATTTTTTTTCTGTGGAAACACTGAGCCAAAGTGTCCGTAGGCAAAGTGTCCGTAGGCAAAGTGTCCGTAGGCAAATTGTCCGGTAGGCAAAATGTCTGGTAGGCAAATTGTCCGGTAGGCAAATTGTCCGGTAGGCAAAATGTCCGGTAGGCAAAATGTCCGGTAGGCAAAATGTCCGGTAGGCAAAATGTCCGGTAGGCAAAATGTCCGGTAGGCAAAAATGTCCGGTAGGCAAACTGTCCGTAGGCAAATTGTCCGTAGGCAAATTGTCCGTAGGCAAATTGTCCGTAGGCAAACTGTCCGTAGGCAAACTGTCCGGGTACCGGCCGTGGAGGTGGTGGAGCACGAGGCGATGCGGTGGCAAGGATGGAGGGAGCGGGGCGCGAGCGTTTGCAGGCCAGAAGGCGTGTCATCACGCACACCACGCATCGCAGCGTCCCGAGCAATCCTCCACTATACAGTCCGGACAGAAGGGCGGGAGTACTCGTCATTGGGCCAGGGGAGGCGGCGGGCGTGACTCCGGGCTGAGAAAGTGTGGGGGTGGCCGTGGGCGTCGCCGTGGAATGCACAGGCGACGCCGGGGCGGGCGTGGGCATAACTGCGGGTGGCGTGGAAGCGATGGGTCCGGCTGGAGTGGGCGCCATCGTGGGTGACACGGGCGCCGGTGTGGGCGAGGGGAGTGCCGCAGATGGCGTGGGAAGAGGCGAGACAGAGACAGGCATGGGCGGCGAGAGTGTAGCCGGGGTGGGAGAGGGATGGGGTCCCGCAGCCTCCTGCCCTAGACTATGTTGTGCCCTCGCCTGCACCTTCCATCTCCGCCTCTGTCGCTTTGTCGACCTATCGTGGTCCACAGTCCCCCGGGAGAGTCGGGTGTCAGGGATATGGCGGAGACTCGCTAATCCCCTCGACCCCTAGGCGTTGGTGTCAAGTGCCCCCGCACCCCCACATGCCGGCCTCGTAGGAAGCGGAGCAGGAAGAAAGGAACCTTGCGGCCCCGGCCGATCACCGCCGCCCTGTAGGCGCCTCCCTCCTCCAGGCAGTCGTCGCAGGCGTTCGGGGGGAGATGCTGAGAAGTTCCATAGAGGTAAGGAGAAAAGAGCGCTTTACCGGTCTTCAGGCGCTTTTGTAATGGCCCAGCTAAGGCACCGGCTCAAGCCCATGTACAGTCGATATTTCAGGCGCTTTTGCCCTGCCATACACCTCCAAAGCCCAAGGTGTGGGCGTGGTCCGAGAATCCTAATAGCCAATCACGCTGCCTGTCTGAGCGCTGCTTAGGCAGCTTCGACCAATCACAAGGCTTGAACACTTCTTCACGGAAACAAGAATTTTTGTCCCTCCCTACCTCCCATCTGCAATATAGTGTGGTATGCCATGTATTCCCGTAGGATTTTTGTGCTAAAATTGATTTTTTTGCAGTTCTGGCTTCTATAGGTATCAGATTAACAGAAAAAGATGGGGTCCCAATTTTCAGACCCCTCACCCCCTTTCTGGGGGGTCATTCCTCTTTTGGCACCCCCAGGATTGGTCTCTGGTAACACTAAAGCAACAAATTTCAACATTTTCTTTGTTACAGCCACGTGAACTACTGATTCCTACTAAATTGCTGATGCTGATGTCAGGTCTGATATCTAAATTTCTCTATCACGTCCAGATTTGGTATAACCGAAACCTCTATTTTTCCTTGTTTTCTCACCCGCTTCTATTACGAAAGCCGTCTAAGCTACTTTTCCATGCCACGTTTTATGCTAGGCATACTTAAATAATGTTAACAGGGTTGTCTTTCCTCCTTTATTCTGGCTTAAGACAGACAGTGGAGTTCCACTGGTTGGTTTGCTTGTTCCTTGACTGATTGTATAGCGTCGACTGGAGTGCTCTCATGGGGGCACTCTTCCTGATTCCTTTGCATGTCACTGTCCTGTGTTTGTTCCTTCGCTGACTCAGTTTCAGTGAAATCCACAATCATATCCGTGCCATCATCAGTTCCAAGGTAGTTTGCAAGTGCCCAGGTGTGAGTGAAGTCTTTGCTCAGAATATTCTTCCTCTTTCCCATTTCATAGACCGATAATCTCAATGGAGTGGTTTTGATGACTGGTTCTTGCACCATGTTCACGTCAAAGGCCAGAGGCTTTTGTGAGAGAAGCTTTTCTGGTATTTCAAGTGGTCGGTTCATGAACTCCCCATCTTTATCTGCTGGAACATGACAACCACTGTGCCATGGAAAGGGTTTCCTTGCCCCGTCGGTGTGTCTTCCAGGAGGTCAATATTATTCGATCGCAAACCATGTGTTCAGGCCTTTCTTGACAAAGTTTGGGAGACAAAATCCACCAGCCTCCTTCATCCGCTGGAGAACACTCTGCTCAACTCGTTTCTCTAAGTCAATGATGTGAAGGTAGTCACTTCCAATATACACAGCTGAGAGGTTTTCAACAAGATTCTTGTCACGCACTCTAGAATGAACAGCAAGGGGAAGACCGATTGACAGAGGGGTCTGGACTGTTTGTCGGAAGGCACTGTCTTTCTTTGTCTGATGTTTCACCTGGCGATCAGTCAGAGTATTTTGGACAAGGAAAATGGCATGAAACGTCGACAGTTTTTTCCACCTCCTGGTCTCGTATTCCGGACACTTTGACAACATGGCTACCAAAGAGGAGGTGACTCATGAAGAACTGGGGTAAAGACGGACTTTCAAAATTACTGAAGCTGCTGTAAACGTCCAACTGCGTTGTTGCAGCATCTCTTCTCGCAGAAGGTTGGCGACATTCTTCAGGTGACCAAAATATCTCATCATCATTCATCATTGAGGACCTGTAATCCATGGCCATCGTGACTGCAGTGGAGAGCACAAGACGGTCAGGCTCATTCCGTCTTAGTGATGTGGGCAAACTTCACTTCTGGAAGGCGCTCGCTGATGAGTCTTTTGAGGTATTCCGATAGTTCTCACTCTCATTTACATCCACACGGTATCTTTTCAAAATTGACAAGTAGGCATCATTTACCTCAGCCATGCTCAGTGTAACTCAAGGTGTTTTGAATAGCGAGGACCAATTGTGCATCACATACTGAGCGAATGAGTGGCACATTACTGTGATCTGTCCTCGTGATATTCGCTGTGCAGAGCGCAAACATGTCGATGATAGCTTTTCAAGAGCTTGCGTCGCGGTCTTCAAGTCGTACTGAAATCTAACAGTACTGGGTTTTCTGCTGATCAGGCGCACACCACGCATCGCAGCGTCCAAAAGCAATCCCCACTTAAACAGTCCGGACAGAAGGGCGGGAGTACTCGTCTTTGGGGGCCCGGGGGAGGGGGCGGGCGTGACTGGGGGCTGAGAAAGGTGGGGGGTGGCCGGGGGTCGCCTGGTGCACAGGGACGCCGGGGGGGGCGTGGGCAAAAACTGGGGTGGGTGGAAGCGATGGCCCCGGTTGGTGGGCCCAGGGGGTGACACGGGCGCCGGTGTGGGCGAGGGGAGTGCCGCAGAGGCGTGGGAAAAAGGGCGGAGACGAGACAGGCATGGGCGGCGAGAGTGTACCCGGGGGTGGAGAGGGAGGGGGTCCCGCAGTCCTGCCCTAGACTTGTGGGCCCTCCCTCCCTTCCATCTCCGCCTCGTCGTTTTGCGACCTATCGTGGTCCAGTCCCCCGGAGAGTGGGGTGTCAGGGTATGGCGGAGACGCGAACCTCGACCCCGGGCGTTGGTGTAAAGGGGCCCCCGCACCCCCCCAGCCGGCCTCGTGGGAAGGGGAGCGAAAAAAGGGGAACCTTGCGGCCCGGCCGTCACCGCCCCCCTGTAGGCGCCCCCCTCCTCCAGGCATCGTCGGGGTTTCGGGGGGAATCTGGAAGTTCCATAGAGGAAAGGAAAAAGAGCGCTTTAAAACCGGTCTTACCCTTTTTTGTAATGGCCCAGCTAAGGCCCCGGCTAAAAGCCCATGTACATCGATATTTCAGGCGTTTTGCCTGCCTACACCTCCAAAGCCCAAGGTGTGGCGTGGTCCGAGAATCTAATACCCCAATCACGCTCCCTGTCTGGGGCCTGCTTAGGCAGCTTCGCAATCACAAGGCTTGAAACACTTCTTCACGGAAACAAAATTTTTGTCCCTCCCTACCTCCCATCTGCAATATAGTGTGGTACCCATGTTTCCCGTAGGATTTTTGTGCAAAAATTTGATTTTTTTGCAGTTCTGGCTTCTATGGGTATCAGATTAACGAAAAAGATGGGCCCCAATTTTTTCGCCCCTCACCCCCTTTCTGGGGGTCTTTTCTCTTTTGGACCCCCAGGATTGGTTTTGGGTAAACAAAGAAACAAATTTCAACATTTTCTTTGTACAGCACGTGAACTACTGTTTTCCTCAAAATTTTGCTGATGCTGATGTAGGTCTGATATCTAAATTTCTCTACCCACGTCCGATTTGGTATAACCAAAAACCTTTTTTTCCTTGTTTTTCCCCCTTCTTTTACGAAACCCGTCTAAGCTACTTTCCATCCCACTTTTTATGCTAGGCTACTTAAAAAAGTTAACAGGGTTGTTTTTCCCCCTTTTATTCTGGTTAAGACAACAGGGGTTCCACTGGTTGTTTGCTTTTTCCTTGACGATTGTATAGCGTCGACTGGAGGGCTCCATGGGGGCCTTTTCCTGTTTCCTTTTGCAGTCCTGTCCTGTGTTTTTTCCTTCGCTGACTCATTTTCAGTGAAATCCACAATCATATCCGTGCCATCATCAGTTCCAGGTAGTTTGCAAGTGCCCAGGTGTGAGTGAAGTCTTTGCTCAGAATATCTCCTCTTTCCCATTTCATAGACCGATAACTCAATGGAGTGGTTTGATGACTGGTTCTTGCACATGTTCACGTCAAAGGCCAGAGGCTTTTGTGAGAGAAGCTTTCTGGTATTTCAAGTGGTCGGTTCATGAACTCCATCTTTATCTTGCTGGAACATGACAACCACTGTGCCATGGAGGTTCCTTGCCCCGCGGTGTGTCTTCCAGGAGGTCAATATTATCGATCGCAAACCATGTGTTCAGGCCTTTCTTGACAAAGTTTGGGAGACAAAATCCACCAGCCTCCTTTATCCGCTGGAGAACACTCTGCTCAACTCGTTTCTCTAAGTCAATGATGTGAAGGTAGTCACTTCCAATATACACAGCTGAGAGGTTTTCAACAAGATTCTTGTCACGCACTCTAGAATGAACAGCAAGGGGAAGACCGATTGACAGAGGGGTCTGGACTGTTTGTCGGAAGGCACTGTCTTTCTTTGTCTGATGTTTCACCTGGCGATCAGTCAGAGTATTTTGGACAAGGAACTGGCATGAAACGTCGACAGTTTTGTCCACCTCCTGGTCTCGTATTCCGGACACTTTGACAACATGGCTACCAAAGAGGAGGTGACTCATGAAGAACTGGAGTAAAGACGGACTTTCAAAATTACTGAAGCTGCCTGTAAACGTCCAACTGCGTTGTTGCAGCATCTCTTCTCGCAGAAGGTTGGCGACATTCTTCAGGTGACCAACTATCTCATCATCATTCATCATTGAGGACCTGTAATCCATGGCCATCGTGACTGCAGTGGAGAGCACAAGACGGTCAGGCTCATTCCGTCTTAGTGATGTGACAAACTTCACTTCTGGAAGGCGCTCGCTGATGAGTCTTTTGAGGTATTTCCGATAGTTCTCACTCTCATTTACATCCACACGGTATCTTTTCAAAATTGACAAGTAGGCATCATTTACCTCAGCCATGCTCAGTGTAACTCAAGGTGTTTTGAATAGCGAGGACCAATTGTGCATCACATACTGAGCGAATGAGTGGCACATTACTGTGATCTGTCCTCGTTGATATTCGCTGTGCAGAGCGCAAACATGTCCGATGATAGTGCTTTTCAAGAGCTGATGCGTCGCCGGGTTCTTCAAGGTCCGCTACTGAAACTCTAACATGGTCATCTGGGGTTTTCTGCTTGATCTGTATGAGTGTTTTACCCATTGAGTCAGTAAGAACACGGTGCAGTGGCTCTGAGTCATTCTTGGGACAGAAGTCACAGTTGGAAAATAGACACACTTGTTCCTTTGGAATAGTCTTTGACCGCTTTGGCCGAACAGATCCCACAGCACTTGAAGGTCGCCCCGGTCCTCGTGGAGCGCAGACAGGTGAATCGGTTCGGGATCTCTTCCTAAGACGTTCAATCTTGTTCTTGTTGACGATAGGTTTCCGACATTCACTATGATACCGAACGTACTTGAGTTCTCCTTCATTTAAACCTGACAAGTAATTTAGTAGTCTATGAATGTCACTTTCAGTATCACCAAGAGACACTCTCTTGACAGTGTTGTAAAATTTCATCTGTCATGACCGGATTGTTCACCAATCGCTTCTTTGATGTGGCACCTTCTTTACAGATCACGCAAACTCCGTCCTCCTCCGACATATTGGCGATACTACCACGATCTCAGTTCACAGGGTATATCTGACTGAGCTCAAAACTGCTTCAACATGCCTGAAAAAGAAAAAATGGAGTTAGACCCTATACTCTGAATCGGAAGTGCTAAATCTGAACCGGAAGTGCTATAAGGACACTTCTTGTTGCTTTTTGAGTGCTATAAATCGACTCGGCATACCTGAAAACCTACAAAAGGATACTCAAATTATGAAAATCGGTCAATTATTGGCGGAGATAGGTGCATGGTCAGTGCTGGGGGGCCCCAAAAGGGAAGTGACCCCCAAAAGGGGGGTAAGGGGTCTGAAAATTGGGACCCCATCTTTTTCTGTTAATCTGATACCTATAGAAGCCAGAACTGCAAAAAAATCAATTTTAGCACAAAAATCCTACGGGAGCCCTTTTCCTAACATTACATACCGCACTAATAAGGCAACGCTCGCCCCGCGGCCCGCCGAAAACTGTTTGTCACAAGTATGACATTCATCACAGGTTTTGACCACCTAAACATTTTTGCATTGGGACGTGCCACATACCATGATAAGCGGAAAACTGTGCTGATTCCGAGACCGTGAGTGAAAATTTAATGTAAGCAAAATTGCAGGTATAAGGAGGAGTTGAATAAAAAAAGGTGAAAGAAAAAAATGTTTATGCACGATTTCATTTTGCTCTCATTATCTTATTATAGGTATAGTTTACTGTAATTTTTATACATTCATGATATGCACTAATGTCTCGTGAAGGTGATGGTATGTTCAGTTGTCCTAAATATCATCTGGTAGTATGATAATACCGTGTATTAGTACAACATTTTAGTGCGGGCAGAGCACCCTCGGTGACACTTGTCGTCGCTTCGCCAGCCGCCCGCCCGCCCGCCAACCAAAACACAACACAACATTTCTATCGCAATCATATAACACCCTATAGTGCCGCATTTAGTCTTTCACGATCAATTCATACACACCTTGCAACACTATTATTACGTAAACACCAATTGTTACGTTGTAGGAACTGAAACAAGGCTGTATTTGCCTTATAAACAGAAGATGAATGTCTGTCAAGGGCCCACAGCAGCTCACTAAGTCAGGGTCTGACCATGCCTTAGTTTTCAGCGTTTTTAGCGGTGCCACTAAGGCAGCATTCTCTCCCACCGCTATGCGCTATGCACCGCTATGCTCGACTGAGCATAGCGGTGGGAGGGCGTTTCGCCATACCACAGGCGCCCTAGTGGATAGGGCGCCCTAGCTCGCTCTCAGCATCTGGCCCCGGGGCAGCGGGGGTTCCAGGCGTGGTGCCCCCGAAGCAGTTGGGGCATCTGGCGGTAGTGAGCTGCCGGGCCTTATGACGCCTGATGCACTGCGTGCGTGCGTGCGCCTGGCTGCAAACGCCACACCTGACGGGGTGTTGACAGCGCCCTTGCAGGTGATTATACCGCTGGCACCGGTAACACCGCAGGGGCTCCCTGTCGTAATGTCGCAGGGAATATTTACCCCAAGAACCCCAGGTCCAGCCTGTCAGGTGCCGCGCCAATCAGCTCCACCAGTACTTGACGGGTCGGGGCCCTGTCACGGACGGCACGGAGGCACCCCGCCGAGATCACGCTGGGGTGTTCCCGCACCGCTTCAAGAGGCATGTCGAGCGGGTAGCGCTGGAGGACAGCCTTGGTGTGTGTCTCAGCGGGATCAAGCAACACAAGCCTGGCCAGGGCGTCCCGCTCCTGAGCCAGGCCACACATCCTATCGGTGGCGGCGTCGTCCTTGGGGGTCAGGACGTATTCCCCCTTCAGGTTGGGATGACATCCATCTGCAGGCCCGGCAGGTCCCGCTGCAGGGCTAGCACGGCCAGGTAGTGGTTGGCATAGCCTGTCGTACAACCGAGTTTGAACCTCGGCCGCTTGCTGCCCGTGTCAGGTGCTGGCTGACGTCTTGCCCCCTGGCGGTCCGCAGTGGACCAATTACCACCCTGGTCCTGAGGGGCGTCAACAGCACTGTCGGCGTCTCCTTCGCCTTGGCGCAGCTCATCCCCATCACCACCACCACCCTGTTCCTGAGGGGCGTCAACAGCACTATCGGCGTCTCCTTCGCCTTGGCGCAGCTCGGCCCCATCACCCGCCTCCAGGCTAACGGAGGCGTCGCTTGGGAGTGCCCGAACTATGAGCTCCTCCCCATAGGGCGCCTGTAAGACGACCTGCTTGGGCGTGGCGCCCGAGACAACCTCGCAGGACGCCTCGGCAGCAGGCCGCAGCACGGGCGCCGTACCGCGGGGCCGCAGCACAGGTGCCATATTGCAAGTTAAGTCAAGGAAGTCAATTTCCGCCACGACACACGCAACACAACATAGGGAGGGAGCCCCGGGCACACCCTCCCAGCACCGAACACCCCTCACCTGACTTTACCCGTATCAGGAGCACGCAGTCGCACGTCTTACTAGAATGACCGACGGGACGAGACTGCATATCTGGTTGGAGCTTTTAACTGCAAAGAAGTAAAATGGGAGACATTTGAAGGAGGAAATGAAAATGCTTGGAGGAGATTGATTGCTGAAACTGACAATGATAAATAACGATGACTCAGTGGGTGACAGAAAACACAAGATATAGGAGAGATGATGAACCAGCAAGACATGATCTTGTGTTAACAAAAGGTATCAATCAATCATTGGGGGCATACGCCGGGGGGCACGTCGCCTCGCCCACCCTACGACGCCACTCCCGGGGGTCACCACGCGCGAGTTCCCATGCAGGCTCCTTCCCATACCAAGCAGCTCTCGACAAAAAAACATCAACTTGCCCCAGCCACGAGCCTTGTGGGCGCCCCCTTGGCCTCCTCCACGCGGATTGTCTCTTACAGATACAAACCCGATGGGAAGGATCGGTTTCAGGGTAGCGTGCCACATGCCCATATAGCCGAAGTTGGCGCTGACGGACTATGCAGGTAATAGGCCTCGATTCAGTCTCACGGTGCAATCGCTGATTTGACACGTAATCATCCCAGCGATACCCCATGATTCTGCGAAGACACTTTTTACCAAAGGCATTGATTCGTCTCTTCAAGTCACTATTTAGTGTCCATGTTCACAACCATAGAGTAAGACAGGGATCACAAGCGACTTGAAGATCCGGATCTTGTCCTCCTGCACAGGTACCGACAACGCCAAATACTCCCGCTGAGCGAGTCCATAACACGTGGGCTATGCCAATCCGTCGTAAGACTTCTTGACGTGACCCGCCGTCATTATGGACTGCGTACCAAGGTATGTAAAACTTTCCAAGATCTCAATGTCCTCGCCACACGCATGAACAGACTGTACTGCTTCACCTAGTAAGTCTCCAAATACCTGGGGCCTTGGTCTTGAGCCAAGAGACCTCAAGTCCCAAAGGCTTTGCCTCCTCGTGCAGCGCCTCGAGAGCCATCACCAGGACCTCCAGCGACTCAGCAAAGATTAAATGCAAACATCGGCAAAAACAAGATCAGTGATCTTGGTGTTGCCGACGGATGCTCCACAATCACTTTGATCTACAACCTTGTCCAATACCCAGTCCATACAAGCGTTGAAAAGTGATGGGGCAAGTACGCACCCTTGCCTCACTCTTGTATTCACAGGAAAGAAGCTGGATACACCTGCCCCACACTTCAAACAAAAAGGTATAGACCTAGCAAAAGGGATAAATCATGGGTGCCCCATAGGGAAGAGTGACCATGTAATTTTAGAAATGGAGACGGAAAAGAACATAAAGGATGCAGATAAATCATACAAAAGGAGCAGAAGAGACTTTGGAAAAACTAACATGGAAGAACTGAAAAAAATCTTTGAAGAAATTGACGGGTGAAACAAAGAGTGAATGATGTGCAAGTGAAATATGGTATTTTTCTGGGCATATGATAAAGGAGTTGAAAAACATGTTCCACTATATACACCATGAGAAAAATGAAAACATGAATGGTTTAATGGAAGATGTGAAAGGGCAAAGAGATAAGGGATGAGGCATGGAAAAGAGTGAAGAGAAATCGGACTCAAAGAAATAAGCAGACTATAAATTAGCAAGAAATTTATTTGTGTTCATAAGGAGGAAGGAAGAAAAGAGATATGAGAAGGATACAGCATAAAAGTGCAACGAAGAACCTAAATTGTTTTACAAATTTGTCCATGCACATGGAGGTAGCATGGGTGGAGACGCCCTGAACCGCTCGGTCAGGGAGGTCTACATCATGTCCTTAACATTTTTTATATATTACATTGTTTTCATACCACTAAATAATACTAGTTTTTCCGTCATTTGTTCTACTTTGGGTCCCTTTATTGAATATATTATGCCTTGCGATGAACTGCCTGGCTGGGTATTTATATCTCACCTGCAGATATGTCTCACACCCTTGATCAGTAAAATTAAATTATTACTGACCGGGTCACCCTGTCTGACATATAATTTTTAAGACTTGAGAAGACAGTCCTATCCTGAAGATATAAGACAAGAGTGGCGATGTTGTGGCAAACATATAATATAGATAGCGTTACACACACACACACACACACACACACACACACACACACAACACACACACACACACACGCACACAGCACACACACACACACACACACACACACACACACACACACACACACACACACACACACACACACACCACACACACCCAACACCACACCCCACACACACCACACACACACCACACACACACACACACACACACACACACACACACACCACACACACACACACACACAACACAACACACCACACAACACACACACACACCGCACACACACACCACACACACACACACACACACACACACACACACACACACACACACACACACACACACACACACACACACACACACACATAAAAAAAACACTACGAAGGGGGCACCTCGTTCAGCTTCTCCCACCGGCTCTTGTCGCGCGATCTCCCGGGTCCCCAGCTCTGAGTGGGCTGGAATACGGTCCGCAGCCTCTGTGGAAGACGAACACCATGACGGTGTGGATAATAAACAGCAAGAAACATCAATATTTTATCATTGTAGGTCGTTTTGGTTATCAAAATTATGTATATATGTAATGTTCTATGAAAAACGATCAGAGGTTGTTTAGCTTTATGTAATACTAAATGATCCTGTTCTTCCATGAGAGTTCAAGTCGTAGGAAGAAGGTAACATGAGTAGTAAGCATCGTGTTCCACAGATATGCAGCACAAGGATGAGATCAAAGAAAGATGTTATTCACAACAGGCATGGAGTTGAGATGTTTTTTTGATCACTCACCAAATCTATCTTCCAATTTTCGACTGCTAGTGCGGCTTATACCTGTGAAAGGTGAGATGATGGTAGGGCTACTTTGTTGGCTCTTTTCCGATTGTCAGAGTACTCCTCAGGCAGCTTCCACATAAAGGTAAGCATATCAATCAA
>JACEEZ010020257.1:233524-236024 GCA_016584305.1 Chionoecetes opilio
AATATATATATATATATATATTATATATATATATATATATATATATAATATAGATATATTAATGTATATAATATCTTATTATATAGTATATAATATATATATACGTATATATAATACGTATATAGCATATATAGTATATATATATATATATATATATCTAATATATATTTTGTGTAGCTCTTAAACAAAGAACTCAACAAGGAGATGCTCAACTGTTTCAACCATTTGTAAGGAATATTAATTAATATTATAATTCGTACTATAATCTTTGTCGCTCCGGTAGGGTAATGTCCAGCACGCTTACTACGAACCTGCGGGTCCTAGTTCGAATCCGGCCCAGGCAAGTCGGCGGCAGCCCTATAGCTGTATCCTCTTTGGGTGCTGATAAAATTTCTGCGGAAACCTGGGGAAGGGGAAATGAAAGTAACCAGACGTCACATTAGCCTGTGTCCGTGGGTAATAATGGGTTGCAGCCCCACCAGCTCAAAGGCTAATGCGACGGAGAATGGCACCGAGGCCACGGCAGCATAGGTATGTCCCATCTTTATTTGTACTTCTATATAGTAAGCATGCTGCTTCAAGCTTGCTATTTGAACAGATAATTTGGCGGCCGCTGGACCTCACCTGAAAGACTGTGTCCCAGGGTTGTGTGGAGAGAGTGCAGGAAGCAGAGAGGGACAAGACCGACGGCACAATGGGCAGGATCCACCCAGGCTGTACAGGACAGTAATAACTGATTAGTGTGCAAGAACTAGAGTTAACTATTAAGCTCTAGCTGTAAGTCTCTTGATTCTAGCTCTTGTACTGTGTGGTGTGTAATTCACCAGTTCAAAACCTGCGGCTTCGGAGCCGCATGCGGCCTCTTTCAAGAGACCTTTTGCGGCTCGTACCACCTACTTAAAATTGTCCCCAAAATTATCGTTAAAAAAAAAAAAAAAAAAAAAAAATACGAATAGATAGCCGCAGTACAATAGGGGCATGGACCTAGTCTAGTTGTTAGGAAATATTGGGATTTAATTCTTGCACTTATTAACTATACTTGTTGGTAATTTCCATTCATAATGTACACTGCCGCCCATTCGCATTGCTTTTTGCCAAGGTTTCAGAAACGGCTCTTCTCGAATTCTGGATTGCCGACCTCTGATCTAGTTGTATTCATCTAGTTGTATTTTACAGGGCCTGAGCTATGCTCGTATGGCCCCGTCTCCATAGCTACATTTTATCATTTTATCCTTAGTGCTTAGTGTTGGCCGAAGCCACCACCCCGGAGAGCAGGTCACAAACCCCCGTCTAACACACAGTACCACTGCTGGGTGGACAGGGGCTCGGGTTTTAAGAAGACCGCCCGTCTGTCTTCGCTCCGCCCGGGGATTGAACCCGGGGCTTCTCGGTTGTGAGCCAAAGCGTGCTAACCGCTACACTACGGAGTACCCCATGGTATGTGTGACTGTGTCTGTGTGTGTGTTTAGACCGGTCGTGCGTGTATGATGGATCGTTTGTGTTGTGTGTGTGTGTGTGTGTGTCGTGTGTGTGTGTGTGTGTGTGTGTGTGTGTGTGTGTGTGTGTGTGTGTGATAAACGGGTCGTGCGTGTATGATGAATCTGTTGTGTGTGGTGTGATAGACCGGTCGTGCGTGTATGATAGATCTGTTTTGTGTGTGTTTGAGTGTGTGTGTGTGTGTGATAGACCGGGTCGTGCGTGTATGATAGATCTGTTTTGTGTGTGTTTGAGTGTGTGGTGTGTGGTGATAGACCGGTCGTGCGTGTATGATGGATCTGTTGTGTGTTTGTGTGTGTGTGTGATAGACCGGTCGTGCGTGTCTGATGGATCTGTTGTGTGTGTGTTGTATTGTGTGTGTGTGTTTGTGTGTGTGTGTGTGTATTCATCTAGTTGTCTAGTTGTATTTTAGGCCCAGATGCTCGTGTGGCCCGTCTCCATATTCAACATTTTTATCATTCATCCTTAGTGCTTTGTGTTGGCCGAAGCCACCAACCCGGAGAGCAGGGTCACAAACTCCGGCTAACACCCGGTACCCATTCACTGCTGGGTGGACAGGGGCTCGGGTTTTAAGGAAACAAAACCCCTCAGTTTCCGCTCCACCCGGGGATCGAACCGGGACTTTTCGGTTGTGAGCCGAGCGTGCTATCCCTTACACTATGGAGTTCCCCATGTGTGTTTGTGTGTGTGTGTGTGTGTGTGATAGACCAGTCGTGCGTGTATGATTGGATCTGTTGTGTGTGTGTGCGTGTGTGTTAACATAAAAAAAGGGTCTATTTTATCAATTTTTAGATGGTCAAAATGCAGTAAGTGTTCACAATGTGAAAAAAATATATACATATAAATATGAAGAAAGGACACACCAGCATAGATCACGCCCTGTACTTACGTCTATAATAATATAAGCGAAAGTGTGTGTGTCTGTCTGTCTGTCTGTCTGTCTGTCTGTCTGTCCGCGATAGGTGCCGCCCCCAGTGCCCCAATCCCCTCATATGGCACAGTT
>JACEEZ010020257.1:238524-261024 GCA_016584305.1 Chionoecetes opilio
TTTTTTTTTCCCCCAAAATTTTTTCTCTTTAAAATTTTTTCCCTTTTCTTTTTTTTCTCTGAAATTTTAACCCTTTTCATCCCAAAACCCAAAAAAAACCCTTTTTTCGTTGCGCTCTTTGTACCTATTTTTTTCCATTTTAGGTGTTTTCTTTTATGGAAGTGACTCACATGGGGCCGTTATACCCAATCTTGTTTTACATTATAGTTATCAATTTACTCGTCTGTTCTTAATCCATTTACTGAAAAAGCCATTTTAAATTTACATTTGAAAACTTTTCTATAAGAGGTCCAAATAGCAGTCTTGGTTTTCAGGGACTGCAGGGGGGGAGGGACTGTGGAAGGGACGGGTTTGTGTGACAGGGATGGGATGGACGGGGGAACGATTTTATGTAAAGTACGGGTTTGTGGCATTTGTAAAGGGTGGAAAAGTAACATGAACGTACTGTAAGCGAGCTGGGGAGAGCCTCCCCCGTTGTAGGGGGGAAAGCTAAAAAAACTCCCC
Organism: Chionoecetes opilio; assembly: GCA_016584305.1. Classification (NCBI taxonomy): domain Eukaryota; kingdom Metazoa; phylum Arthropoda; class Malacostraca; order Decapoda; family Majidae; genus Chionoecetes; species Chionoecetes opilio. The sequence goes on from JACEEZ010020257.1 coordinate 239,029, forward strand.
ATGTGTACACAAGATGGGAGCAGCGTAAGGGGGAGGACCACCCAGCACCCCTTGGTGAACACGTCCACCTCAAACCCCCAGCGAACCGCGGGCCCGGGGAAGATGTTTTTAAAAAACCTAAAAAGGAAATAAAAGTTCCCACACACACACACAAAACACAAAACACACACACTCAAAAAAGCATGTTAGAGTACCATAATTATCTTTTAGTTAGTTGGACAAGAAATTTCAAGAAATTTTATAAAAAGATGACTCACCGTAGACGATACAAAACCTTTAAAGAAAAAACCTCGAGGAAAAAAATGATGAAACTTCCACCGAAAAATCCCCCTTCCAGTTTTTTGCTGCCCGCCCTGAAGGAATAAAAAAATAATGTAGACAACCAGACAGGTGACACAACACACACACACACACAAAACACATACACAACACCCCAAACACCACCCACACGCAACGCACACCACACGCACACGCACACGCAAAACCACTTCAATTCACTAACAACACAAATAAACCACCACAAACACAACCCACACCCCCACAACAACAACACACAACACCCCCAACACACCACCACAACACCACACCACACACACACACACCACACCAACACAAAACACAACCAACACACAAAAACCACAACACACACACTTGAAAACTGAGACAGGCCTGAGAGACAGAGAGAGCATAAATAAAGTGAAAAGTCGGATGGTGCAGGAGCACCGCAAGGATAAATGTTATGACCTATCATGTTTTATGGTAACCTAACGCAAAAGAATTTGAAGAAGATTTAAAATCTTTTTTTTTGGGGGGGGGGCAAAATGTTTAGGGTTTGAGAAAAAAAAAGGGGGAGACTTTAAGCGCACGATTGAACGCAATGCTGAAGGGAGCCCGGGGATGGGAAATAGAGGGAAAAATGTGGCGACGTAAATGGGAAGAGCAGTAACAGAGGTATTCAATGGTAAATTAAGCTTAAAGAACCAAAGTAGAATTTTTTTTTAGAGGATAATTTTTTAATTTATAACCGAGTAAACATAAAATAGACCACAGAGAAAAATATAAGTTCTTTAAAAAAGTACATTGGAAACATGGTACAGAAAATGCAAATGGAGAAATTCAGGAATTTTGTAAAGGTGAATGAAAGATTTTTTAGAGGGAAGGAAAATGGGAACAGTATTTAGAGGAAAATACCCTTCACCACAATTTTCCCTAATAGCGAAATATATCGGGAGAATCTACAATCATAAAAAAGCGGTTATACAAGCAGTATGCGTCATAGATTTATAGAAAAATATGATTCTAAATTTTAAAATTTAAAAAAAAAAACGAGAAAAAAACCCCAAAATTTTCCAAAAACAAAAACAAAACCACCACGCAACACACACACCCCCACCCCACCCCCAAACCACCCCCACACCCCCACCCCCCCAACCACCACCACCACACACCACCCCCACCACGCACGCACACACGCACGCACGCACGCACGCACGCAACGCACGCACGCACGCACGCACCGCACGCACGCACGCAACCCCACGCCCACGCACGCACGCACGCACGCCACGCACGCACGCACCGCACGCACGCACGCACGCACGCACGCACGCACGCACGCACGCACGCACGCAGCACGCACGCACGCACGCACGCACGCACGCACGAAACGCACGCACGCACGCACCGCACGCACGCACGCACCCGCACGCACGCACGCACGCACGGCACGCACGCACGCACGCACCCCCACGCACGCACGCACGCACGCACACGCACGCACGCACGCACGCACGCACGCACGCACGCACGCACGCACGCACGCACCGCACGCACGCACGCACGCACGCACGCACGCACGCACGCACGCACGCAACGCACGCCACGCACGCACGCACGCCACGCACGCAAGCGGGCCCCGCACGCACGCACGCACGCACGCACGGCAGCACGCACGCACGCACGCACGCACGCACGCCACGCACGCACGCACGCACGCACGCACGCACACACACACACACACCGGCATCAGAAAACCACTTCGATCACCTGTGTGACATATACGAGGCCACAGAGGAAACCAGCGACAGAAAGACGAACGCGATGGGACCTTCTTGATGGAGGGGGAAAGTATCGGAGATCGCGCCCATGAAGCAGCCTGCCAGCCCCGCCGCCGAGCCGACGCCCAGCGTGAATAACATCAGGAAGAACAGCACCGCAAATAGCTGTGAAAGGAGGGCTAACATAAGAACATGAGATTTTAACGAAGCTACAAGAGGCCGGGAGTTTTATACATGTGGCAGGTCTTGTTACTTACATACCTGCATCAATATTGATCCCTATCCCTAAAATGTCTAATCTTCTTTAAAATTTCCACAAAGACTCCGCACTATCTACCTAATTTTTTTTTATTCCATTATTCTACCAGTCTATTATTTTGGGAACCAATTTCTCCCTATCTCTATTAAATCTACTTTTTGTCCATCTGAATCACTAACTTTTCGTTTTTTATCCTAAAAAATAAGCCATACGATCTTTCTTAATGTCCTTTACTATATCCCTTTATCCACTTAAATACCGCTATCGGATCACCTCTTACTCTCTCCGGTGAGTGTAAATTTAAAGCTTCAATCTTCTCTCATAACCGAGTTTGTGCATCACCTGTGTCATTTTGGTCATTCTTCTCTGCACTTATTCTAAATAACCTATGTCCATTCTATAATACGGGGACCAAAAAGATGCACTGCATAGTCGAGGTGAGTTCTAATTAAAGCCAAATAGCTTTAAATTTTAGAATTAACCTCAGAAACTTTTACTTTAAACACTCCAGGCAATGGATCCTAATATCCCGTTAGTTCGATTTCTAGCCTCAATGCGTTGCTTTCTAGGACGAAGGTCTGAGCCTATACAACTACATTTTTTTCTCTTTACATTACAAAGGACTGGCCAAAGGCAAAAAAAATAAAAGTACAAAAAGCCCCCCTTAGTTGCCAGTCTCTATAAAGTAGACAGTAAGAGATATAAAAAAGGAGGGGTGGCCCAGTTTAGTTAGGGGGGGTGTCTCGTTGCTCCTCTCTTGAAAACATTAAGTGGGTGGGACAGGAGGAAAAATAGAAACAGTGGGGTTCCAGAGTTTACCAGTGAAGGGATGGAAAGAGTGAAGATACTGGTTAATTTTTGCATTAGGGAGATGGACAGAATAGGGATGAGAATGAGTAGAAAGTCTTGGGGCAGCGAGGCCGGGGGAGGGGAGGAGGCATGCAGTTATCAAGTTCATAAGAGCAGTGAGCATGAAAAAAAAGGGTTTAGAAGATAGCAAGAGAAGCAACATTGCGGCGTGTTTTTAAAAGATTGAAGACAGTCTGTCAGAGGAGAGGAGTTGATGAGACGAAAAGCTTTTGACTCAACCCTGTTTATGAGGACTGTATGAGTGGAACCCCCCCAAACATGAAAGGCGTACTCCATACATGGGCGGATAAGGCCCCTGTACAGAGCAAGCAACTGGGAGGGAGAAAAATATGGGAGCAGACGCCACAGGACACCTAACTTCATAGAAGCTGTTTTTGCAAGATTTGAGGGGTGAGATTTCCAGTTCAAATTTTTAGTAAAGGATACTCCTAGTATGTTCATTGTAGAAGAGGGAGACAGTTGAGTGTCGTTGAAGGAGAGGGGATAGTTATCTGATAGGTTGTCTGGAAGGTTATGTCGAGTTGATAGGTGAAGAAAACTGAAAGACATACTGAAGACATACATCTATAATTTCTCTCACCGTCTGATGTTTTCAGTGGTGCAGTTTTTATAGTGTACCTACTACGAGGATTTTCTCAACAAACATTAATAATTACGCTACACTTGCCAATATTGAATTTCATCTAACACTTGACTACCCACTCGCTTAACTTAGCTAAGTCTCCCTGCAAGTCGGTTATGTCAGACTTAGATAAGTTAAACGAGTGAGTCATCAGGTGGCAGATGGAATTTAATATTGACAAGTGTAGAGTAATTAATTTTGGTAGATATATTCCTCGTAATAGGTAGGCTATACTATACACTATATATATACACTATACGCAATGCATCACTGAATAGATGCATTTAACTGTGGCCACAAAGAATCTGTCTTGGTAATCACGATCTAGCACTTTCATCAACGAAAGCGGCGAGGTACAATATCCCTCCATTTCGTAGACGATGGGTTACCTGCGGGGCCCAGTCGAACTTGGCCAGGGCGTCGGGATAGGAGACAAAGGCGAGGCCGCCGCCACCGCGCACCACGTCCTCAATGTTTGTGTCGAGCTCGTGGGAGAGGTTACCGAGGATGGCAAAGATGGTGAAGCCGGCGAGCAACGAGGTGAAAGTGTCTGTGAAGCTGATGATCCACGCGTCCCTGAGGGAGTATCGCCAGTTAATCCAAGATTTACCGGGAAAAGAAATGAATGACTCATTAACCTTCAAGATATTTTAGCCACCAGGAACAGACAATTGGAAAAAACACAGTTGAGTCAAGTTAGATTAGATTTTCGCTTTGTTGAGTGATTATCGTGGGTAAACTGTTTCGCCATGCAGCAGATGCTTAGAAGCCGTCATTAATTATCGTTTACGTTCCGTCAGAAATTTCATGAGTTGCTCAACATGACTTATAAAACATGAAAAGACAATTTTCAATTATCCTATGTTCACTAACCCCATTCATGTTCTCTCTCATTTGATCTTTTATTTAAAACAAGCTAATATATTTCACCTGTAAATATTTGCGAGAAGTGTGGATGACGAGAAGTGATGATAGACAAACGGCTGAGGTGAGAAGATTGTGAAATGCGGGAACCACACCAAGATCGAGAAGGGGACATGCTAAGGCACACAAGCAGTGCGCATACTGTTTTATTTCAGTCAATAGTGAATGTGTTTAACACCTGCTCTCGTCAGCAGTGTAAAAAGGCGGCGGCATATCGGCCACTTACATTCGGATCAAGTAGTTTTTCCACTTCGGCGTGAAAAAGTAGAGCATCCCGTCGATGGCACCGGGCAGCGTCAACCCACGGACCAGCAGCGTGAACACCCCAAACGTAGGGAAAAAAACGCCGGAAGTACGCCACCGTAGCGACACTAAATTGAGGCAGCGACCCGACCAAACCCAAGGCAATAATCTCTGTATGTATATAATTACAGCTTCGATATGGTCTAACATGCTGCAATTTGACCTTGCCGGACCTTGCCCGAGGAACTTGACGCCCCAGGCCAGGGTGAAGAAGACCATTATCCACGAGAAGACCGGGACAGATAGTCAACCCCAGTCCGGGAATCCAATACCGTCGCTAATGTCATCCTTAAATGGATCACGTACTGACTGCGTCGATGGCAAGGAGGGGGGAAAAGGAAAATCCTAAATAAAAAAAAAAATTTACAAAAAAATTAAAAAAAAAATGAAAAAAATTTGGGCATTTTAGAATTTTTCAGGCCCCCAATCCATATATGGCAAAAGGGGGACTAAGGACGATTATTCAGGAAGGAAAACTAATGAATGCTACAAAACAAGGTATAAAATAAGCAGAATAACCAAGGAGAATAATGTAGTTTGGTATTAAATATTATACCTTCTGACATGCGTCGGTGATATTGAGGCTCACTAATAGTACTGCTCCGGGGAGGGACTGAAAATTGTTATTGGAGGGACGTTGGTAACGGGAGGCGTCTACGCAGTTCTCGTCCGCCCAGGGGTCGTCACACACAGACCACGGGAGAACCGTTTTTGAAGGACAGGGGCGAAGTAGAAACCGTCACCGCCATAAAAGGACAGTAATACGTCAGTACAGACCAGGTAGCGATTAGCTGGCCATAGCCGATTCCTGTGTGGGTAAAACAAAATACCTATGCACCTGCACAAGTGAGTGGCTTGGTAGGTGTCTGACCGGAAGGTAGGCACAATACATGTGGAATGGAAAATAGATACTTCATAAGCAGTTATCTGTCTCCCGAGCTGGAAATAACTCACGACAATCATTCATTTACTGTTTTTTTTTTTTATGCGTAAGTATAATTATCAAAGTATGATTATTTTTATTTGATTATATTGCTGGGGTGAACCCAGATTAGAGAAACTGGCTCAGATGGCGAAATGTCCGGTCAGCGCATGATTAATATCTATAGATCGACACCTCACACCTCAAGTTTTGGCCTACTTGTATAACACTGGTCGACACCAAAAATGGTTATGAGTTCATTGTGTGTGGGTTGGAAAGCATTTTTGCTGCTGATTTAAAAAATGGCATTGTTTTTTCTCTAGCACGTATAGTTTTTGAAATATCGGCATTTAAAATTTTAATAGCTATTATAATTATATACGTATATATAATTATATAATTAATCGAAACAATCCCCCTACGTTAATATATATTACTCGTACTTAAATTCTGGTGGTGCCTGCGGTTTTATTGGAACCTAATGTACATATCTGGCAAAAAATATACTTAAATTATGTTCCAAATATACCGAAAATGTCCCACATCTTGGAAATATCCGAAAATATGCCAAATCACAGTAAATTTTGAATTTTTTTATATATATAAAATATTATATATATATATATATATATATATATATATATATATATATATAATATATATCTGTATTTTGGAACACAACTTCGAGGATTTTTTTTGAGAGAAAGATGCGCTAGTTCGAAGAACAGTCAGATCTGGGACTGTTCTCAGAAAAACAGTCAAGATCTCAAATTGGTATTAAATATACATATGATCAAAACTAAAACTAACACACAAAAGTACTCACCCTGCCATAGTAATCAGAAGTGTTCTGTAGTTTGCTCTTTCTTTTGGGAGCATCTACTTTCACGTTGTAGCATCCAGCAATAGTCCCCTATCATTTTGGGACTGAATCGCCCTTTGGTATCGGGTTTCCATGGTGGCAATGTCCTGGTGGAAACGTTCCCCCTGCTCATCACTGACCGCGCCAAGTTTCGTTGGGAAGAAATCAAGATGTGAATGGAAAAAGTGGATTTTGAGTGACATCCGAGCCCCAAGGGCATGGTAACTCTCAACAGGGTCATTTACAAGTTCCTCATAATTCGATGCTCGAACCATTACCTAGGTAGTTCTTTATAACACCCCAAAAAGCTCTTCCAAGCAGCTTTTTTCCAGGGCAGTTAGGCTCTTTACAAAGTCATCATCATTGAGTAGTTGACAAATTTGAGGGCCATTGAAAAACACCTGCCTTTACTTTGGCTTCAGATACAGTGCGTTTCAAATTTTGCTAACAAATACTGAAAGCCAGCACCATTTGATCCATGGCCTTCACAAAAATTTTCTTTAACCCAAGTTTCAGATGCAATGGAGGTAAGTACACCTTTTCACTGTCAACAAGAGGTTTTTTACATAACAGTTGAAACCTGCCAGGTGAGTCTTTCGGTCGTGCTGGCCATTCCTTTTGTTGTAATGTTTGCTGTCCGTCTAGAGTCCCACAAACAAAGAAAACACATGTGCTTAGTGTACCTAACGGGGGGGTCCTAGAAGAAAGGGGAGATTCCCTCAGGTCCCCACACAGATTCCACTGATGTTTTTCATATTAAACAGCAGCTAACAAAGTCTTCATAGTTCATAAGTTTCACTCATTTCATGGCCATGCGCAATTGGAACCACTCGGAAGCTTATTTCCTTTATGCCGAAGAACGGCCTTTAGCGTGTTTTTCCTGAATCTATGAACAGCCGCCATCATCTTATCATAAGTGTGAGACTCACAAAGTTTTTACATGAGTGTGTCAAACATCAAAGCAGTACCAGAGCTTGTGTTCCATCTTGAAGAAGCTTGAAAGTTCTTTATGTCTACGACGAAACGTGGTGATGAGAACTCCTTCTTGTAGCAAATTCCATTTCCTTGAGACGAGATCCAAGGACTTCACTTTTCTCCTTGGGTAAAATCTAGGTCCCTAGAAAGGTCATGTAGCATTTCCTGACCTGAGAATTTGGGCTCTCTGTTGTCTGCCATTTCTTGAAAATCTGTATCCATGGGATTATCCTCCTCGTTCGAATCTGATTCACTTATAGAACTTGCAATTGGAACATTTGGAACTGGGGGATCAGGACCCTGTGGCACAGGCCTGATGGCAGAAGGTACGTCAGGATACTTGATTTTAGCTCGCGTTTTACTGAATATCCTTTGTGTTAGTGAGGCAGAAGTAAACAGTCAATACTGTGATCCTTTGGTTCACGCAAACCATTGGGATGCCGAATGCCATGCCTGACGGCCGTTTGCCACGCATCCATTCATTCAAGTGGTTCACACAGGGGTTGCATGCTACGTGAGGGGCCCACTTCTTATCTTGATCACCTATACGGCACTTGAAGTAATGCAGATAAACTGCTTTAACATTCTTTGTAAGAGGTTTCTCAGACTGTCAGGGGTAAAAAATTCCACATATGGGAACAAAAAACTGTCCGATGCATTCACACAGTTACGGCGCTCCATCACAGCCCGGTACAAGGTACTATATACGGTAAACCAACTAAAATTAGGACTCCACTAAAACAAACACATCATATCTGCAAAAAAAAATAAAAATGTTTAAACATATGTCAATAGCTGTAAGATCAGTAGGTTTAAAAAAGTACTACACAGCCTGCTAACCCCTCGCCCCAATACGCAGCGCGCACACCCTCCCCTGCTCACTGCACAAACCACACTGACTCCAAAAACACTGCCACTGCCCCTAAATAGGCTTGAGAAAAGAAAAGATTAAGAGTTTAAAATGAAAACACTGGTGAAACCTATTTCTGCTGATTTTACCCATATTTTTTCATGAATTGTGCGTCTGGTTCTCAAAAACTGGACGTGATAGAGTTAATTGAACATCAGATTCGAGTTCAGCAGGGTCGATGTACCTATAATCAGCTTCATTTAGTCCAGAACCATATCTTCGAATTTTTTTTGTCGACCAGTGTAATCGGCCGACTGTTCCTATCACAGCGCAAGTTAAGGCGGTATTACGCAGGGAATATATCCATGAACATATGTATTTCATTAACCCAGCACAAGCCATTCGCTCATATAGAAATATTCCTTGTGTAACATCGCCTCCTCCTATCTATGTCGCCTGCACAAGGCTGAGGTGATGACATACCCTTGAGCGCCGGCGCCAACTGCCATATTTTGGTGCACGAGGATGAGGAAAACTGCCCCAAGGCTAGCTCCAGGAAATACAGTGGCTGCGAAAAAAGACGAACATTTTATCATCGACAGAATGAGAAAAACCCTATCTAACCTGTAAGGAGGGGAGTGACACGGGGGGCATTCGTAGTCCTTGATGGGAATACATGCATTGACCTTCCATAATAGCCTATGTCACGAACATTCTGTCTTATTTCTCTTGACTATATATTATGTGCATTTTTATTCTTTCTCTTTCCTCCATGTAAACCTCAAGAAAGTAGACGTTTAGTTGTATCACTACTTTGATATATACTTGATTTAATCTACATATCTTTTCTTTAGCGACGGCAGTGACCATTCTTACTTCAGTGTATTGCCTAAGAACAAAATACCGTTCACCCACCCTGCCGATGAAGACTAGTACGACGAGGTAGGGGATCAGAAAGGCACCTCCTCCGTTCTCAAAAGCTGTGGTAGGGAATCTCCACACGTTGCCCAACCCGACAGATAGGGCGATGCAGGACAGCAAGAACTCGATGGGGTGCGACCACTGCTGACGCTCTTCCTCCTGCTCTTCCTCCCCATCTTCAGCAGCCTGGTGGAAGGTGTCAAAAATGGATAACATCAAGGTAGTAGGTAAAGTGCTTAATGCTTACCTCTGATGATGGAGTAATTTTTACTTGTAGACAATGCGGAATATATATATTTTTTACAGGAAGTATTATGTAAGACTGTTAACAGAATGACCTCATCAGAAGACAAACATTGCAATATTCTCAGGAAGGAGCTCTGATGATAGGCTCGTAATCTGTAGGGCTGGGGAGATGGTTTGGCTGACTAGAAGCAAAAGACACATTTACGTCAATAACGTCTAAGAATGCTTCTAGTCCTCTATGCAGAACACAAATTGAAGTTTCGAAACGTATCTGAAAGTTGATGGATAGCTGAGTATATAAAATAAAAACGTGTTTAGCAAGATATTGTGAATGTTCGCGAAGTTCTTAACTGTGCTCTCTCTCTGTTGTTGTTAATATTTTGTCAACACTGTGGTTGACGCGAGCTTTTGCCTATAGCAGCCCGCCTGTGGAATTATGGCATTATAATAAAAAAAAAGGTAGTGTGTTGGAGCTCCTTTGGGGGGGGGGGGGGTACTCCCAAACGGGGGAGGTGAAGGGCCAGAGGGGCAGATCGTTTACCGCAGCAGCACCCGGGGGGCCCGGGATGTCGGGCTGCGGATGAGGTGGGAGGTGTTCCTGAGGGGGGGGGTTCCCTCGCACTTCGGGGAGGTAAGTGCTGGAGTGAAAAAGGGGAGGTGATGGCGTGATCAAGGGTGCCCACAGCGCCCGGGGCGGATTTCCCATAGCGGGGGAAACCCGAGGCGGAGACGGTGTGGGGTCCCGTACGTGTGGGGCGAGGTGGGGTTTTGGGGGAAGGGGGGTGGTAAGTGTTGCAGCAGCGTACCAGGAGGCAGAGGGTGATGACAGGGCGCTGGGCCCAGTTTTGCTGGCGGGACAAGGCGGCGGCAGATTATTTAAGTAGATTTTGGGAGGGGCTGGGAGAACAGCCGTAGTGGGGCTGGGGAGGGAAGGGCAATTTTGCAGTTGTCAGCGCTTCGTTCCCACTAAGGCCTACAGGCGGGGGACCCAAATTGAGGGTGATTTTGCACCCACGTGCAGCCGTCGCGGGCCAGAAGAAGAGTGGAGGTGAGGAGGTGAATGTTGCCCTGTATGTGGTCTCTGGGGGGCCGGATAGAGGTTTTTGGTTGGTGATGGTGACAGAGGGGAGTATCTCCAGGGGGGGGGAAGAGCGCCACGAATGGCGACTAGTTCACCCTGGAGGCAGCTGGCGCCATCGTTAGACCCCATTGCTTCGTGGTTTGTCCGCTCAAAAAAGCCGCTCCCGCTGCCCGGGCGGGAAATCTACTGACCCGTCGTGAAGAAAGTGAGGGAGGCAGGGGTCGTAAGTCCTCCATGACCTGTACATTTCCAAGCGTAAGGCAGGGGGGAGCCAGGTCCCTTTTGGGGCGCTCAAACGGGGATTGATGTGGGATTGGAGGGGGGGCTCCAAGGCGGTGGCGTAGGAAGTTCGGGTGAGGGACGTCCCGCCCTTACTGGGAGGGTTTCGTTTTTCCATAGGAAAATTGCTTCGCAGCGCACGCGGCCAACTTTGCCGCCAAAGGGTGTTGCGGGGCCTGGCAAGATGAGTTGAAACCCTGGCGGGAGGGGCGTAGGGGTTAGGGCAGGTGGACATTTTGGCGAGCAGGCAGGCGCTCCGTTCTTCATAGGTGCCGAGTCGGGACTACCTGGCACTCCTGCTGCAGGTTGAACCTTTGTCCATCTGGGGGCGTTGATGATGACTTCCCGGACGCTGTTTTGTGTGGCCTTAGTTTTTTGGGTGGGTGTTCGTGGGGAAAAAGGCATGAAACGCTAGTCAAGGAGAGAGCGGATGGCGGAATGTAAAAAGGGGGCTTTACATGGGAAAATGGCCCCTCCCCCCCCTTTTTAAACCCCGTGATTTCCCGAGGACGGAGATCCTGCTGTTTTCCCTCGAGGAAATAGGGGGTGCGGAGGTTTAGACGGTGCGAGCCAGAGCCCAGGTATTGGGCGACGTGACCAGGAGAGTGGTGTGTCCGGATATAGAGCGGGGGGGCGCGGGCGCTCACACCCAAAGGCCATGGGCCTTGGGTTTTTTCCACATTTGCCCAAAACCTAGTTCCTATCTTTGGGGTTATGTCAGACAGGTTTGGTCGTTTTTTGCGTGGGCGGGTCCAGTGCAGTAGAGGCAAGGTCGTCCGCATATAGCCTCGCTCGGTTCTCTCCCTTTTTCTCTCCTCTCCTTTCCTCTTTCCCCTTTCTCTCTCCCCCTTTCCCTTTCCCCCTTCCTTCTCTTCTCCTTCCTCTTTTCTTCTCTTCCCCTCTCTCTCTCTCTACAAAGTTTAAAAATGCATTGGAGGTGTTTATGACAAGATAAATGGAAAACTTCAAGAAATGCGTCAACAGTTAGGGGTCAACAACAAGCTCGAATTCACTAGAAGGAAGTAAAGTCTCAAGACTAAGTGAAGCGGCCACAGGAGAAAGGGGGACAATAAATAATCATAAGCCTCTAAAAGGATATTAAATAACGACAAAATAAACAAAAATCTTGAAGACCGTTGTAACTACCGGGAAAATTACAACAGAAGAAAAACACCGGGCAAATAATAGGACTCGAAGAGCTTAACGGTGGCGAAACCTGGGAAAAAAACTGCAAAACAAGTATCGAAGCTACTCCAAGACAAACTTCAATTTCCAGACATTCACCTTGAACGAGCCCATCGTACAGGACAATTCAGCACCAGCCGTCACCCGCCCAATTATTGCTCGTTTCCAGCGATATTGTGATCGATATGCTGTGTTGAGGAATGTTGCGAAGCTTCGAGGGACTCGAAAACTTCATAACGAAGAGTTGGGGCCTGCTTCGCAACAAAACGCAAGGATCAACTACCACTTCTCAAACAAGCAAGGGCCAATGGTAGACTTGCGTACTTCAGATACACCAAACTAGTCATCAAAGACAAGCAAGATAGCCGGGCAATGCTGTGGGGGCCGGGACGCTGCGCAGGTGGGGTTATCGGTTCCAGTGCTGGTCTGAACGTCGTCGGTGGATACTGGTGCTAATCGGGCTGCTCCCGTCGGGGATGAATGTTGCTACTGACGCTGGGGTTGCTCCCTCTAGGACTGGAGCGTTACCTGCTTGCGACTCTTGAGTGCTGCTGGTGGGGACGCACTTGCTGGTGCTTATGCTTTGCTCCCGGCCGGTGATGAAGGGCCAGAAGGTTTTTTTTCCTCCCAGCAGGCCCGAGTCTGCTATCCCCCGTTACGCAAAAGCCAACGCAAAGAAACACTAAAAAGTGGAGCACCCAAAGCGAAAAAGTAATGGCCCGGTAAGACACTTAAACGTCAGACATATGTAAGTAGTTAAATTGCCCAACATGTCAATGGGACCAAATACTTCTACCATTTCGTGAATTAAATGATACAGAATTAATCAATACCTTAAATGTAGACTATTGGTTTGATAACTGGCCCTGTATCTGGGACTGAGAGTGCTGTGAAGTGTGGGCAGGTGTATCCAGCTTCTTTCCTGTGAATACAGGAGTGAGGCAAGGGTGCGTCCTTGCCCCATCACTTTTAAAACCGCTTGTATGGACTGGGTATTGGACAAGGTTGTAGATCAAAGTGATTGTGGAGCATCCATCGGAGCATCCGTCCCCAAGATCATGATCTTGTTTTTTTGCCGATGATGCAGTAATCTTTACTGAGTCGCTGGAGGTCCTGGGATGGCTTTTCGAGGCGCTGCACCGAGGAGGCAAAGGGCCCTTTGGGACTTGAGGTTCCTGGCCTCAAGACCAAGGTCCAGGTGTTTTGGAGACTTACTAGATGAAGCAGTACAGTCTGTTCATGCGTGTGGCGAGGACATTGAGATCTTGGAAAGTTTTACATACCTTGGTAGCGCAGTCCATAATGACGGTGGGTCACGTCAAGAAGCCTTACGGCGGATTGGCATAGCCCACGGTGTTATGGACTCGCTCAGCGGGAGTATTTGGCGTTGTCGGTACCTGTGCAGGAGGACAAAGATCCGGATCTTCAAGTCGCTTGTGATCCCTGTCTTACTCTATGGTTGTGAGACATGGACACTAAATAGTGACTTGAAGAGACGAATCAATGTCTTTGGTAATAAGTGTCTTCGCAGAATCATGGGGTATCGCTGGGATGATTACGTGTCAAATCAGCGATTGCACCATGAGACTGAATCGAGGTCTATTACCTGCATAGTTCGTCAGCGCCAACTTCGGCTATATGGGCATGTGGCACGCTACCCTGAAACCGATCCTTCCCATCGGGTTGTATCTGTAAGAGACAATCCGGCGTGGAGGAGGCCAAGGGGGTGTCCACAAGGCTCGTGGCTGGGGCAAGTTGATGTTTCTTGTCGAGAGCTGCTTGGTATGGGAAAGGAGCCTGCATGGGAACTCGCGCGTGGTGACCCCCGGGAGTGGCGTCGTAGGGTGGGCGAGGCGACGCGCCCCCCGGCGTATGCCCCCAATGATTGATTGATTTATTAAATGTAGAAAAAGAGCATAGATTTCCATTAAGTGTTATACAAAATCTTACATTTCACCCATTTACATTCAACGATGATGGGACTGCTTTAGATAACTATCTTGCTTCCCATGGCTTGAAAGAGCCGGTATGTAATTATTATTTTTGTGATAATTTGAGTTACATGACAATTTATACCTTCCAATATGCATTGTTGAATCAATAACATTAGTAATTTACCACTCCATTTAGATACCTTCAGTGACCAATGTCTTCATGCAATTGATAATACAATAGATATCCTTAGTTTTGTGGAAACACGCTTAAATTATGAGATCTCTTCACTATACTTTTAAATGGATAAAAATACAATTTCAATAACAAATCTACTAAAGGGGGTGGCGTGGCCTTTTATATTAAGAAAAAATTCAAAGGGGTTAATTCATCTAAAATATCTCTTTACACTTCCAACATAGAAACCTTATTCGTAAAAGTGCACTGAAAATTATGTAAATTTTTGGTTGGGTTTCTCTATAGACCAACTAATGCAGGCATCCCAGGATTTCATTTTCAACCCTTGAACAACCTTTTAGAATCTACAGTTCCAAATCACAACCTTCCTACTTACTTAATGGGGAGACCTGGAAGATAAATCTTCTTAAGCATAAAAGACAAAAAGCGTAAAAGGAATTATTACAATTTATTCTATACTTATTCTTTCTTTCCTGTAATTTACTAAACCACAAGAGTAACAAATACCTCAGCGAGGGTTAATTGTTTCATATTTGGACCAATAACATGCAAAAATTATCAGTCTAGTGGCATCATGTACACTTCAATAAAGCGACCACTTCCCAGTCTTAAAGTTTTTTTCCCAAATTCCTCAACAAAATTATTATTGCTCACACATCAAAATAACAAAAAGAATATGTACTAATGAATCTGTCAACTCATTCAAAACAGAACTATCACAAATTAGTTGGCTAACGGAAATAGATGGCAAAAGCGTAAATGAAATTGAAACTTACATCAGTTTTTTTACAAATCTATATAATATAAGGGTTTTTTGTCAAGCAAATCACAATAAAAGAAAAACACTATGGCAAAACCATACAAACCTTCAGGTATTAAAAGTCAATCAAACAACGCAATAGGTTGCAAAAACTCTATGCCAAAGGCCCCTTACTTATGAAACTTACTTTCAAGAGGTATAGAAATCAGCTTTCAGCAATAATAAGATCAGCTAAAGAAAATCCCCTTCAAAGACAAACTCAAAGAAAAATGCAGGAAATACCAAGGGAAAAACCCGGGATATCATAAAAACTCTTATAAGAAGAAAAAAAAGCTCAGAACCACCACCTTCCATCACGTTTCAAACTGTACTTTGACCAAATAGTGAGGACATAGTGGAGGAATTCAACAAATACTTTTGTAAAAATGGCAAACACCTTAGCTCAAGACATACCAACTCTCGTTTCCATCCATTAACTTAGAACCTCGGGAAACAAGCTTTATGAATCAAGGAATTTAGAATCAAGCACGTCATTTCACTACCTACCAGGACAGTTCGAACACTTGCCCGCGGCCCATCGTCCACCGACCACTTGAACCCTTTTGTTGACAAACTCCGGTTTTGTCATCCCTGGCGAAGGAGGATGTATTTGGGCAGCGTTACTCAGCCTATTCTGATCTCAAGCTTCATTCTTTTGCCAAAAAAAAGTCTAGCTTCCTTTAAAGGCATGCGATGATACCCCCACGAACCACTAGATTCGGAACTAGACTACAAATATTATGATTACCCATACTACTACAAAGAAGTAGAAATTGTTGTTATGACTTTTTAAACTACTTCTCAGATAAATATCAACAAAAAAACATCAGGAAAATAATACAATACATTTGATGTATGCTTTTAAAATAGAAAGTCACTATTACTGAAGCAAATGTTGTCCAAGCAAGAGATATTGCATTGCATGGTGAATCCCAAACTCATTTTCCATTACACCCTTAAGTTTACGTATTTCGTATCCCTGAGGGTAATGGGTTTGCACTCAAGGCTAAGAAACTGCTGCATTAGGAAGTCAGGATGGGTATGGGAATGTTTGTTTTAATATTCGTGTGGTTTGATATTCGACATTAGGCAATATACTGTATGTTTGAATGATTGATTAATGGGCAACTACACTGAAATTGAGATCCCGTTCCAAATGTCCATAAATCTGATTAGATAGGTGCCTTGCACGTGACGTCACAGCCCTGGGTTGTGCAGGCGACAGACGCGGGAGATGCGAGCGTGGAGGAACCAACAAGCTCCACTTGCCACCCGTGTTTTGCCGGCTTATGGTAATTTTCAAAGGTGGGCACCAAAACCGTTAATCCGTTAATCGTTAATTAACGAAGTTGACATTTTCGTTAACGTTTAAACTTTTAAGTTAACTTTGCAAATCTTATCGGACGAATTAATTTCCCTTTACATTTAACTTCCGTTAATTTTAAAGTCCCAAACCCAAAAAAATTTCTAAAAACCGGTAAACTTTTTTAAAAGTTTCATTATTTTCGATTTTTCAAACAGATGTAATTTTTAGCATATTTTTACTGTACCGTCATTCTTTCAACCCCCCGTTAAAAACCCCAATTATTATTTTTTTGTTCATCCTTTTTGCTTAAAACCCTTTTAAAAAAACCAAAACAGGGCCAAAACTATGAAATACTTTTTTTTTTTTTTTTAAATTTTAAAACTTAAATCTGCCTTTTTTTTTTTTTTAACTCTAAAAAAAAAAAAATATAGTTTTTGGGGTTTTAAAACCCCTTAAAAAAAAACCCAAAAAGGGGCAGATTTTTAGTTTTGGCATTTTTCAAAGGTTTTTTTTTGGGGGGTTTTAGAGCAAAAACAGATTTTTTTTTGCTTAATAAAAATTAACTTTTAAACGGTATATCGAAAATTTCCTTTAAATTTTTAAAGAATTAATGAAAAACGGTTTCGAAGAAAGTTTTTTTGGTTAAGGGATAAAGTTAAAGAATTTAATTTTTTGATTAACGGCGCCCCCCGGAAATTTTTCCCACCAAAATATTTTTATCAGTATAAATGAGATACTTTTATCTTCGGAAAGTTTGTTCTATAAATTATCAAAAAAACACAGTAAAAAACATATAAAAGTATAATGAGAGGGAACAAATTGCTGAAATTAATATTCACTTAATCTCGTCGCCATATAAAAATTGGAGACTACTTTAACAGGAATATAAATAAGCGGATTTTGATTAGCTTCCATTTTGATATATTTTTTTTGATTAAAAGAATGCACCATCAAAATTGCGTTAACTAAATAAATATTTTCACAAAGGTAATTTCCCGATTTATGAAAATTATTTGTTTTGTTATCGCTAAATTTATGATGGTGCTAAATTTATTGATCAGAAAACGAAATATAAAGAAATAAAAAACATCTCAATAGAGAAAATTTCCTGATTGAGGATGTTATTTATTTTGTAAGCTAATTTATCACGGGGCTTTTTTTACAGAAATATAAAAATCAAGAAAGTTAAAAAATTCCGCATCTATGATATGCTCCTGTAAAAATTTTCTTCAAACTTTATATGGCGCGGGTTTTGTGAATATTAATTTAATGCATATTTCTTCAGTCTCATAATGGCATTTCTTTACTGTATTTTACTCTGTTTTACTGTGTTTTATGTGATAATACTGTAGAACAAACATTTCCGAATATAACAGTGTCATTTATACTGATAAACATATATTTGGTAGAGGAAAATTACCATATTTGTTGACATCTTCAGCCTCGCCAACCAGCTGTTGGTCCTCCACCCAAAATATCAGAGCGCCAACGGGCGGCATTTGGCTTGAAGCCGCTAGATCGTGACGTCAGTGCAAGGAACCTATAGGCAACTTGCGGACAACTGGGTGCTAGCGACCAATATTTGATGTTATTTTAACCAAAATAAGGCACTCTTAAGTGCTCTTATATTGAAAATCAGGTTTTCAGTAGTAAAACCAATGGTTTTGATATACTCATGTCCATACCATGAACATTGGTTAGAAGAAATAGTATTTGAAAGTATGATCTACTTATGTATGGTCCGACCGCCTTTAAGGAACTGTTACGTCAAAATGTTTGGGTGAATATATTTCTCCATTGATACTGAAAGCTTATAGATTGTGTGCACAAGGGTGGTATGATTTCTTATTCTATAAAAAGCATGACTAACGCCATGGATAATATCGCCATCCAACAACTGGAACATAAACACCGCCTGCCTGACAAAGTACAATGTTTGTATACTTTAAACACGAGTGACGTTCGCTGTCGAAGCTAGTCGCTTTACTTGTGTTTACTAGGTAACTATAACTAGGTAACTAGCCCTGGCGCAGGAACGTCCAGGAAACCATTGAACACTTGCTGCTGCAGTGTTCACGCCTCCACTGCCAACGTGTATGGCTACATTCTCAAATCCTCGCCCTGAACGTTACCTTTTTTTCCTCTTCTTGTGACCTCTTACATTTTAACTGTCGTACACTGTCGAAAATTGCCGTACACTGATCTGACAACAAATAAAGAATATGGTAACAAGCATTCGTGTTGCAGTACTGCAAATGCATTACTTGAAATTGCTATATATATAATGCTATTATTATATATAATGCTATATATAAATTGCTATTATATAATGATATACAGGGAGGTCCCGTTATACGAGCATTCACTATACGATAATCCGATGATACGAGAGGTGTAAATTAGGTCTATTTTCAATATACGAGATCGAAAATCTAATGCTACGACATTCAAACTGGGGTGAGTATAATTACCAAGTTATTTACTAAAATTATAAAGTCATTTTCTGACTACATGATTTTACCTAAGGTTGTACGATAATAAGTGTTAATACTAAAGAGTGTTTCTCGTTAATCCACCTAAATTTGTGACTTACTTCTTGCTATAATTGATTCCGACCCTGGACTTCAATGTATACCTATCTAAGTCAAAGTGTTAAGAAGGGTCGTTACAAAGTAATTATATATTATATTAATTTTACATATTATATTATATTATTTAATTATATTAATAATATAAATATAATTAATTTTTATAAAATATGAATATATATATTATATATTATATATAATTATAATAATTATATATAATAATATAGATGATATATAATATATATGTAATAATTTTTATATATATATATTAAAGTATATTAATATTTGATATATAATTTAGAAGATATAATATTTATAATATGGATATAGAATATTATAGTTTTCATATAATATATTGATATATATATTATATAGATATACTAGGGTGATATATATAATAATGAGATATATTAGAGAGAGTATATAGAATATATATAGATAAGATAGATATAATATATAATAGATATATATAATATATATAAATAATATAGATATATAGTATATTATATAGATATATTATTGATAATATAATAGTATATATTTATATAAGATAAGAAGTAAATTTTAAAATATATAATATATATATATCAATAATTATAATATATATATAATAATAGAGTAGATATATAAAATTTTGATGATAAAAGTATAGATATAATATATAATGATATAAAAATAAATTATATATATAGAATTTTTAAAATAATAGAAAATTTATTATATATTATACAATTATAATTATATAATATATATATTATATAAATTATTATATAAAATAATAATATATAAATTTGTATTTAGAGAGATATAATAGATAATAAGATAATATATATATTATAATATATTTTAAATTAGATATATATAGAAATAAGATATTTTTAAAATTAATTAGTATATATATAAATATTAATATATATATATAATATATATATATTAAGATTATATATATAATATAATATATAAATAGTATAATAGATATATATATATATATAATTTTTATTATTTATTATAAATATTATATTTTTTATTATATATATATTATATGATATAATATATATATATATATCTATATATATATATCTATATACTATATATATATATATATATTAATTATATCATATATATCTATATATATTATATATATGTATATATATATATATATATATATCTATATATATATATATATAATATATATATATATATATATATATCTAATATATATATATATATATAATATATATATATATATATATATATATATATCTATTATATACCGTTATATACTATATATCTATATATATATATATATATATATATATTATTATATAATATATTTATATATTATATATAAATATAATATATTTATATAATATATCTATAATATATAAGCGAAAGTGTGTCTGTGTGTGTGTGTGTGTGTGTGTGTGTGTGTGTGTGTGTGTGTGTGTGTCCGCGATAGGTGCCGCCCCCCTGTGGCACAATCCCATCATATGGCACAGTTTTGGAACCAGCTCGACCAGGGGCACATTATAAGCTCACTTATGAGATGATCCGATCATTTTTTTTTTTTTTTTTAGCAGCCGATTACCGAGAATTGTGAAAAAAATGTGAGTTGCGAGAATTCCAATGATCTGAAACTCGAGAAATGCCAGTGGTCGCTGGCAATTTTAACTCAAAGGTTGGTCTACTGCGTCTCCCTCCCGCTACTAATATTTCATAACAATTCGCAATGAATATTGATGCACGCATCTGAATATAAAAAAGATTTTTTTTTTTAGTAAGTGTAGCATGAACCCTTTCGATGAACGTTCTAAGATAGCAATTAATGCAAATTACTCGCCACGATAGCAGAGCTTTAAAATTTTTTACATGTATTTTGTGGCATGTAAAATTTGGGCGATGTCACATTTTTCTAACTACAGATATGCTGCGTCTGGCAAACGCTTGTCAAAAAACAATAAGCAATGCCTTGGAAAAACGAAAAAAAGAATGCCGAAATCGGCTTGTTGCTGCGACAATGTAGGTTATAATTGTGGAGGCGACACGCCGGGGCAGAGAGTGGTGGGCGGGAGATTGTGGCGGTGAGATTGAATCAAAACATTGCCACTTCACGCTTTCGACTCATTGCACTTCCAGGCTTTCTATCTGATTGATACACAATAATAACAGGAACATATGACTGCTAGGTATAGATAACTTCTAAACATACGTTATTGACTATATAATATCATAGAGTAGCATTTACCTCGGCTCCTCAACTATAACTACTTGGTTATTTGGTTATATACAATGTTATACAGAATCAGGCTTCTATACAATATACATATAGAAGAAATTGTTCTTAATATTATACTTTTGTGTTTTAAGTGCAGTGGAATAAGCCCATATTTTCTTTCAAGTTGACCAACTTTCACCAAATTGTGAGTTAAAACTGCCAGCGACCCCTGGCATTTCGGAGTTGCAGTTCTCTCTAATTGAGGAAACCTTGACGCAGGGTGATGGGTAATGGGTGAGTGAATGGGTGGGGTGATGGGTAATGGGTGTGGGGTGATGGGTGAGTGAATGGGTGGGGGGTGATGGGTTGGGGGTGATGGGTGATGGGTGTGGGAATAGGTGGAGGGTGATGGGTAATGGGTGAGTGAATGGGTGTGTGGTGATGGGTAATGGGTGAGTGAATGGGTGGGGGGTGATGGGTAATGGGTGAGTGAATGGGTGGGGGGTGATGGGTAAGGCGTTAATACATACATTTCTACATCCATGATTTCAGGAAAGTTAGAAGGGGCTATCTGGAGAGTCTGTGTTTGGTGGCCAAAAAGA
>JACEEZ010020257.1:266024-318726 GCA_016584305.1 Chionoecetes opilio
CTGCCTAGTCCGTCAGCACCAACTTCGGCTATATGGGCATGTGGCACGCTACCCTGAAACCGATCCTTCCCATCGAGTTGTATCTGTAAGAGACGAACCAGCGTGGAGGAGGCCAAGTGGGCGCCCACAAGGCTCGTGGCTGAGGCAAGTTGATGTTTCTTGTCGAGAGCTGCTTGGTTTAGGAAAGGAGCCTGCATGGGGACTCGCGCGTGGGGACCCCCGGGAGTAGCGTCGTAGGGTGGGGGAGGCGACGCGCCCCCGGCGTATGCCCCCAATGATTCATGATATATATATATATGTATCTGTATATGTATATATATGTATGTATATGCATATGTATATATATATGTATATGTATACATACATACAAATACATACATATACATATACATACATATGTTCTGGGTTAGACCTTTACGCGAGAATTATTCACACAGGCAGACTCACCTTCACGGGTAGATGATGGGTCAATGTCCAGTAACACTCGTTTCAATCAATCTGTTTCGTGGGGAATATTAATGGTGTCGTGAGAATGTTGAGAGACATTTTGGGCTGAGGTAGTTCGTATAATTAAGTTTAAAACTATACACTTGACGAAATATGTATTTAAGGAATCCCTTTGAACAATCTCCGCTCTCAACCCTGACGCTAGCCCTTCCCACTATCGTCGGGGGCGGCGGCTCTCCGTCGCTGCCTTTGTCGTGCAGGTGTCAAGTACTCGTTTTCTATGAGACATATACATCTGCTCCCTTACTAATTAAATAGCATGTAGCAAGTAATGTGTCTACCATAGAACAAGCATTTAATATAACTACTCTCTATAAATATCTATCATGTTACCATGTATATTTAAGAGATGCATAATAAGCTACGTGACATCTCCATATAACCTTGCTGGTCACCCCGCCCGAGGCCTACGAGAGGCTCGCCACGGCCCCTTCATAATGCTGAGTCTGCGGTAACCAGGGAGATCGGTGGCCCCAAGTGCCACACCTAGTGTCACACCAAGTGCCACCCCCATACTTACACACATACATACGTTTCTACCCTTCTAATGCCTATAATGCCTTAACATCGCTTGGTCACGCACCTGGCGCGCCCACGTGGTCTAAGAATATGTACCTAACCATGTTAAAAATGTGCTATACCTGTCAGACCTGTGAAGATTGAACTTTTCCACGTAAAAGATACTTGCCTAACGTGATAGCTCTCTTAACACAACAACAAAGTAGCTATAGTACACTGGGATAGAAAACAATGGGGTTTGGGTAATCCGGAGAGGCGTTTTCCAGAGCCGCGGTATACTGCGACTCGTCAGAGAAGGTTTTAGGAACAAAAGATATTCTAGAGAATGTTAAACTCTGAAGATATTTGAGCGGAAACGGTGGAGACGTTTCTTGTATAAACTTCTTGGAAGCAAAACAAAAACCAACACTTACATAGTGACCAGAAAGCCGTTGATAGGAAGTTCCGTAATAGTAGTCCCCAAGGAGCTGAACCGTGAAATTGGGTATATACACGGTTTATTGGATGATTTGTATAGGTACTCGCGACGCGCAAGTAAAAAAAAAAAAAAAAAATTTCTATATAGATTCAACTATGACAACCAATATATAAAATTGAACGTATTGACGAATACAATTCAAATACACTGCTTAAACTGCCGTTTGTTCACTTTTCATCACAGAGTACAGTAAAACATGCTGTAGAACTCACTTTTTTCCAGCCACGGTTAAGGAAGTTGGCGTTGGCTACAGTCTTATGTGTTTATACCTATAAGTTTTTTTTAGATAATATTGAACATCACCCATTCAGCTAACAAAATAATTACATAAAACAGTTGGTACCATGAGGATAATTGGTCGAATTAACGAAATATATGGGTACACCCACCGTTCATGACACGGATGCCAAAGTCCCATTTAAACTGCAGCAATCTTTCATCATTGTATACGATTTATTTATGTTCATTTTGCTACCCGTTATATTCATGGTCGTTATTTTACAGGAGCAGATTATTTCTTTTGTGAAAATATACATTTGCTTGTCCGTTTCCTATACAAAATTTGCGAATATACTATATATTTATCTATAATAATATAAGCGAAAGTGTGTCTGTGTGTATGTCCGCGCTAGGTTTCGCCCCCAGTGCCCCAATCCCATCATATGGCACAGTTGTGGAACCAGCTCGACCAGGGGAAGGTTTTAAGCCCACTTATGAGATGATCCGATATTTCTTTTGTTTCTTTTTTAGCAGCCTATTAGTGAGAATTGTGAAAAAAGTGGGTTGCGAAAATTGAGGAAACCTTGATGTAGGGTGATGGGTAATGGGGTAGTGAATGGGTGGGGTGATGGGAAATGGGTGTGGGGTGATGGGTGAGTGAATGGGTGGGGGGTGATGGGTGATGGGTCAGGGAATAGATGGGGGGTGATGGGTAATGGGTGAGTGAATGGGTGTGTGGTGATGGGTAATGGGTGAGTGAATGGGTCGGGGGTGATGGATAATGGGTGAGTGAATGGGTGGGGGGTGATGGGTAATGGGTGAGTGAATGGGTTGGGGGTGATGTGAATGGGTTGGCATTAATACATACATTTCTACATCCATGATTTCAGGAAAGCTAGAAGGGGCTATCTGGAGAGTTCGGCCCACCAAACACATGTGGTGGGCCGAAGGCCCACCAATGGCCCTCCGCAGGTGCTAGCCAAAAAGTCCGCCCGGAGGGCGGCTTTGCGGCTAGTTATAGCATTATAGTATTATAAGTACTATAAGTATATTAAGTATATAACTATATAGTATATTCGCATATTTTGTATAGGAAACGGACAAGCAAATGTATATTTTCACAAAAGAAACAATCTGCTCCTGTAAAATAACGACCATGAATATAACGGGTAGCAAAATGAACATAAATAAATCGTATACAATGATGAAAGATTGCTGCAGTTTAAATGGGACTTTGGCATCCGTGTCATGAACGGTGGTGTACCTACCAGCTACTTATAATACTTATATACTTAATATTTTTATATACGAATATTATATGTTTTTTTAAATATTTTTCAGTAAACATGGATGAGCGGTGTTACTTCCCAGAATGCTCGAACCCTTCTCAAGACTTCATAACAGCGGGACTGACACGGATCAACACGATTATTTCAGCGAGTAAGAAAAGAGGAGACACCCTACACATAGATTTAGAAAATAAACTGATCTTAAACCAGGAACTGTCTATAAAATGTCATAAATCGTGTGTATCAACATACACGTCTTCGACACACATCGTTCGACATAACAAAAGACGCGGGTCATCAGAACGGTCACTGAGTGAGCCACCTACAAGTAGAAGAAGATCTGACCAGGCAAAATTTCAGTTAAAAAAACACTGCATATTTTGTGGTGATGTCTGCATTCCAAAGAATCCGAAGAATCCAAACAGATGGCGGGAAGTTATCCAGTGTCGAACTGCTTGGCGCCCCGGGCAGAAGTCGTTCAAAGACACAATACTGGAAGTTTGTGACCAGAGAAATGACCAATTGTCGAGTGATGTACGAGTTCGCGTGTCAGGTGCTCAGAGTGACTTGCATGCCGCCGATGGGCAATATCATGGAGACTGTCATGCCTGTTTCTTCAGTGCTCGCAATGTAAAGGCAGCAAAGAATATTCAAAATCAGGTTCTGGCCACTGTCAAACTCTTATCTAGCTCGTGGAGACAATGAAAAATTATCCTAGTCGCATGTGGTCCACAGGTGAACTGTACATTGTGTACAACGGGTATATGGATCTCGACGATCAAGACACACCACTAGGTAAACGTCAGTTGATTTCTATCCTGAAGGAACATTTGGGAGAAGAACTACTTGAGCTGAAGATAGATGGTTGTGCAAGCCTGTGGTGCATACGCAGCCACTTAAAAGCCAATCTGGTCAAGTCTGACGAATCAGAAGACATGATCAACTATTCAGACAAACTGATCAAGCAAATTACAAAAGAAACAAGCGACTAACCGCAACAGACTGTATGTTGATATGTATGTTGATACACACAATTTATGACATTTTATAGACAGTTCCTGGTTTAAGATCAGTTCATTTTCTAAATCTATGTGTAGGGTGTCTCCTCTTTTCTTACTCGCTGAAATAATCGTGTTGATCCGTGTCAGTCCCGCTGTTATGAAGTCTTGAGAAGGGTTCGAGCATTCTGGGAAGTAACACCGCTCATCCATGTTTACTGAAAAATATTTTTTTCAAACATATAATATTCGTATATAAATATATTAAGTATATAAGTATTATAAGTATATTATAGTATTATAGTAATATAAGTATTATAAGTATATTAAGTATATAAGTATATAAATATATAGTATATTCGTATATTTTATATAAGAAACGGACAAGCAAATGTATATTTTCACAAAAGAAACAAGCTCTTGTAAAATAACGACCATGAATATAACGGGTAGCGAAATGAACATAAATAAATCGCATACAATGATGAAAGATTGCTGCAGTTTAAATGGGACTTTGGCATCCGTGTCATGAACAGTGGGTGTACCCATATATTTCGTTAATTCGACCACTTATCCTCATGGTACCAACTGTTTTATGTAATTACTAGCCGCAAAGCCGCCCTCCGGGCGGCCTTTTTGGCTAGCTCCTGTGGAGGGCTATTGGTGGGCTTCGGCCCACCCCTGTGTTTGGGTGGGCCGAAGGCCCACCAGACACAGACTCTCCAGATAGCCCCTTCTAGCTTTCCTGAAATCATGGATGTAGAAATGTATGTATTAACGCCAACCCATTCACATCACCCCCAACCCATTCACTCACCCATTACCCATCACCCCCCACCCATTCACTCACCCATTAGGGCTATTGGTGGGCCTTCGGCCCACCACCTGTGTTTGGTGGGCCTTCGGCCAACCAAACACAGACTCTCCAGATAGCCCCTTCTAACTTTCCTGAAATCATGGATGTAGAAATGTATGTATTCCCCCCACCCATTCACTCACCCATCACCCCCCACCCATTCATTCACCCATTACCCATCACCACACACCCATTCACTCACCATTACCCATCACCCTCCACCTGTTCCATCACCCATCACCCCAACCCAACACCCCCCACCCATTCACTCACCCATCACCCCACACCCATTACCATCACCCCACACCCATTACCCATCACCCCACCCATTCACTCACCCATTACCCACACCCACCCATTCACTCACCCATTACCCATCACCCTACATCAAGGTTTCCTTAATTCTCGCAACCCACATTTTTTTTTCACAATTCTCGCTAATAGGCTGCTAAGCAAAAATAAAACAAAAAAGTGATCGGATCATCTCATAAGTGGGCTTAAAACCTTCCCCTTGTCGAGTTGATTCCAAAACTGTGACATATGATGGGATTCCGCCACGGGGGGCGGCACCTATCGCGGACAGACAGACAGACAGACAGACAGACAGACAGACAGACACACACACACCACACACTTCGCTTATATTATTATAGATTTTGTTAGCTGAATGGGTGATGTTCAATATTATTTAAAAAAAAACCTACAGGTATAAAGACATAAAACTGTAGCCAACGTCAAATTCCTTAACCGCGGTTGGAAAAAAGTGAGTTCTACAGCATGTTTTATTGTACTCTGTGATGAAAGTTAACAAACGGCAGTTTAAGCAGTGTATTGAATTGTATTCTTCAATACGTTCAATTTGACATACTGGTTGTTATAGTTGAATCTACATTGAAATTTTTTTTTTTTTTTTTTTTACATGCGCGTCGCGAGTACCTATACAAATCATCCAATAAAAAATTTGCTCAAGAGTGCCAAGGTGGCACCCGTCGATTATGACTCAGGATACCCTAAGGAAGCAGAATCCGCAAAAAAAAAACTGTATATACCCGATTTCACGGGTTCCCCCCAAAAATATGGAAATTGGGGATCGACAAAAGGGGAAAACACAGTACTTTTTTTTTTTTTTTTTTTTTCGGGCCTAAGAGGGGGGGGACCAGGGGCTAGTTTTAGCCGTCGAGAGATCTTTGAAAAAGAGAGGGAGTATTCGTGCTGCTGGGTTGCGGCAAAAGGTCACTTTATTTCGCTCATCAATTTTTATTGATCCCCATGAAAGGATTCAATGTGTCAGGGACACCTTTAAAAAAAATTTTAAAATTCACATTGCCCCTTTAAATATGAAGGAAGGAAAATAGTAAAGTGGTAACAAACCCCCTATCGGCCAGATGCATAAACGATCGTCCCAAAAACCCTAGAGGGGAAAGAAGTCCTGTTTATAAAGTCTGATTAATAGGTTAGTTATAAAGGTCAGTCGACCCTCCGAAGATCTTAATTTAAACAGCAATAATGATTTCACAAGGATGAGTGAAAGAAAATTAGTTAGATCGGGGCGTAGTTAAGCCTGCTTGCGTTAGTGGGATTGGGTTAAGGGAAGGCCGGAGGTGGGTAAGCACAATCAGCAAAAGCCGGGTCCCGTCGGGTTTTGGTTTTCTTTAACTTCTTATGTTTTTTTAAAACAGTTTGAAGAAGTGGCCAAATACCCAAACTTTTGCCACCCTTCCACCAACAAAACGCGGGGGCCCAAGAATTTCGGCGCCAACTTGGAATTCCTACTTGGATTTTGAACCATTAGGTATCCCCTTTTCTTATTTAATAAAAACCGCCGTTATGTTGCTGTGCCATCTTTGGGCCCCGAAAGTTTTGTAGCCTTTTTTGACCTTTTTGGTATATTAGTAAAGACGCAAAGCTGACCCAAATAGCTACTATGTTATAACAATTTTATTGGGCTTGGCCCTGGGTTTTATGGCATGTTTTCCGCCCCATAAAGTATGTAGGAGGAGACTTCCCCGTGGACTCGCAAACTGAACTATTAATGCAACCCGACAGTGGGGAAACCCAAATTTTCCCAAATTGCGGCAAACTGTTTAAAAAAGGTTAAACCGTCAAGGATCTTCCCGTTAACGCGCTCCCCCAGCCCATTAGAGTTGCAGGGTTTGCGCCGGAAGTCTGCTTAATATTGTACAAGTAAAAATCTCCATAAGCAAGCTTTCGGAACTCTGGCCATTATCACTGAGCAAAATACTTTGGGTGGAATAAGGGCAAAAAGAAAAGTATTAATGCATGGGCTACAGTCGCACCCGTTTATTCTTTCCCGGGTGCAGGACTACAAACCTTGAAAAGTGTTTAACCCCACCAAAGGTATTGTGACCGGATGACTTTGGGAAACTGTAGAAGATCTTTTCAACTATGCCCCAGGGTTTTGCTCAGGTGGTGGGGGTATTTCTAATTAGGACGGGCCCTGGGTCGTCCCTTTGTTTTGGGACAAAAAACACACCTGGCCCCAAAATATTTTTCAAGTCCCACGATGGGGGCCAAAAATACACCGCCTCGGGGTTGCTAGGGTACGATTACCCCCCGGGGTATCCACCCTGGGCACTGTGCACAATTTTCAGTCCCGTCGGAACGAAAACGTCCAGGAATAAAAATTTTTTCCACTGGGTCTCTTTTCTGGGCCAATGTGGGCACAGTACCTTGTAAATCAACGGGAAAAAAATTGTGGTCATTCATGATAACTGGAAGGAGGTATCATTGCCAGATTTTAAGGCATAGATGACTTCCCCACATTTCATGTTTACGTTTTTCGACCCCCAATTTTATAAGTGAAAAATCGGCACGGGTTTTTCCCCCGTGCCGCCCCCAACACCGGGAACGTTTCGCGATAACTCTCCCCGACCACATTTGCACGTCCGGGCAAATATTTTAAGGGTGGGGTTTAAACTTTTGTCGTCAGATACATGTGAACCTCCCGGATAAATTCTTACCCTTGAATAAAGTAACGGGCTTTGTCGGTAAAACGTTATTGGTAGCCAAAAAAACGCTTTAAAATTTGTTTGAGACCCCAAAATTCTCCGAGAGACTTTGATGGTCGGAATAATTTACTTCCGCTGGGATAAGAACCTGTCGCAAGCGTTTACAGGTTTTCCCTCTTTCATTTTTTGCTTTAGTAGCCCCAATCCCTTAGCCGAAGGTCTGTACATAGCTCAAATGGATGAAAAATTGGGAATGCCAAGACAGGAGCGTTCACGGTGCGTTTTAACCTTCGAAGCTTTGCTCCCGAGGACCACCCCGTGAAATGAGACATTTTTTTAACAGGGGTTTTTGGGAGACCCTTTTTCTGGCGAAATCTTGAAAAGGGGCGGTAAAAGCCCGCTAGTCCAAAAGGTTTTAAATTTCCAACACCGGGAATTGGGGGAAATTTTTTGAGGGCCCAATACCTTAGCCATGGTGTGGCAGAGGTGGGCTTCCGCCCAATTTTAGTCCGCAATTCCCAACTTGCGGAATGGAAATTCAGTTGCGGAATTGGCAATTACAGAGCCTGAAAAAATTGGGGAAATTGCGAATTTGCGGACCCCCAAAAATTTTTTAAAGTGCAATCGCAAAATTTGCGGAAGGATAAGGGGTTTGGGGAATTGCGCATACGATCCCCTGAAAAAAAAAATGGGGAAATTTGGGGGTTGCGGCCCGCCAACCCTTTTTGAAACGCAATCCAATAAGTGACATCACCCCCTTTAAAAGGGCAAGTGCCCGCGTGAACAAAATTCCCCAAAAAATAGGGCGAGACGACGCTGCCAACTACCCAAAGAGCCGGTTTTTTTCGTCCAAGCACCGTCTTGGATTACGAAGACCACTCCAATAACACTTGCTGAATGTGTTTTACGCTTTGTGATATTGTTTTCAATGCTTTAAAGATTATTATTTCGGCCCTACCAATTTTTTGGTTTTTTTTCGCGGGAAAACCCAAAGGTTTTCAATTGCGAGAAAAAAAAAAGGGCTTCGTACCCAAGACCAAGCAAGCATCGTCCAAACATCGCTAGCTAGTGTTTAGCTAGTTAGACGTCACTCACCAGTCAGGCGTTCTGGGACTTGGGGTTGGGTCGGTACGCTCACTACGCTGGCCGTGTGGTGATTTTATTCTAAATATGTTTTTGTGTTAGTGAAGTACTAAATTGCAAAATTTGACAATAACACTGGTTTGGCAGTGGTTTGTGGTTTGTAACCAAACAGTTCTATTTTGGTTAATAAAAAGGGTTTATTAAATTTTATATAGGATAACAATAGGGTTAAAAACGGCTTTTGTAAATAAAGGCATTTTTGTTTGTTAAATTTTTAATTTTAGTAATTTTAAAATTTTTTATATTTTTCAGATTGTGTCATAACCCCAAATTACGTTTAGTAAACGCTAATTAATGAGCACATCTCAAAATAAAGACAAATTTTAATTATAAAATTTCAAATTAACAGAAGCCCAAAAAAGCCGTTTATTTACTAAAGCCGTTTTTTTAAGTCTTTTTTGCCTGAAAAAATTTGCAAATTTAACCAGAATGGACAAAATTTTTGCCGCCACTCTGTCGCCTAGGAGTAGGAGTATGAGTGTGGATAACTGGTACTGATAGTGGGTTTGAATGGGGGTTGGTCAGAAGTGCTTTGGGGGTCAGGGTGACTCCCAGCATCTGCCCCTCAGCCAGAGCACTGAGCGGGAGCAGGCAAAAGGGCCCGGAAAAAGGGAAGAAGTTCCAGCAAATTGAGTCACTTCGACAAGAAAATTTTTTCCTTATCTCTGAGTATTTAGAAATTAATTTGGTGATAATTTGTTTCATCCCCAAACCAAAAAGATTTTCTGAGCGCCTTCATATCATAAGGCGCATCAGAAAAACGTTGGGTTTGGGGGAAAAATATAAATTATCCTTAATTTACTAATTAAAAATTAAAACATAGAAAATTGTAAAAGGCTGAAAAAAGGCGAATATATCCAAAATTTTTGATTTTTTGTGAACACAGTTATACAGAGAGCGGCCCCCGCGCGGCGATTTATTTAGTTAAAGCTCATTTTTGCAAGGTACTTACTGCATTTTTCAGAAAACGAAATATATCTGGAAAGCTAATACAATTCTGCGTCTATTGATATCTCCTGTAATTGTTTTCCCACAAAGTTTTACATGCGATGCGTTTTTAAGTGAATTTTAATTTAAAGCATATTTTTTCGAGTCTCAAATGGCCTTATTTTAATTGTTTTTCTGTGTTTATGTGATAAACTTATGAACAAAAAAATTTCCGAAGAAAAACAGTATTCCTTTTTTCTGTTTAAAAATATATACTGCGGGGTCAGTTTGAATTCCCCGGGGTTTGGGGAACGAAAGGGGCCTTTTCGTAAAGGCCCCAGTTGGGGTTTAACTAGGGGCCCATGAAAGGCGTTTTCCCTCTTTCATATAGATACCCCTAGTCCCAGTGATTACTAGCCCTTAGATGTGAAATGGAAAGTAAAAAAAAACACTCAAAAAAGACCCAAAAACTAATTTTGAATGACAAGTAAAAAATTTTAGACAGAAACAATAGGAATACAGAAGTATTAAAAATAAAACTAATAAAAAAGTCTTAGACATTTTTTTTTTAATTGTAGGGTTTAAGAGCTATAGCAAAATTTTTTTTTTTTTAATTTTAGGTGTGTTATTTAATTTAGGCGTCAAAAATTTGTTTGGGGGAATGCGGAATTGCGATTCGAAAAGGCCATCTGAAAAAAATTTCGGAAAGCGATTGCGGACTGGTGCAAGGCGGAATTGCGGAATTTTCGATTTCGGAATTGGAGAAAAAAATTCGATGCCCACCTCTGGTGTGGGTCCCTCCCGGCGACAGTAGGCTAAGAAGTAAACTTAGCTTTAAAAATTTACACTTGGTGAATTGGGGTTTTTGACCAGCTAAAACAGTGCTGCCCCAAGATATAAAGTTTTTAAAGTGGACCCTGGGGTTTCTAGCAATTTTTAAAACTCCCAAGCGAACACGGAGTTACCTTCAACCGTCAAAAAATTGGTATTATCATTCTTGAAAAATAGCGGGGCGGGTTTTAAACCCAAACGGCATCCGAAACCCTGGTAGTGACATCTCGGGGTATGAACGCCGTAACCATCTGGAGGATTATGCATGGGACCCCAATCCCCCACAAAAGATCCAAAAATATGAAAACGTATTACCCGGGGGCCCAAAAACATGAGCAGATCTTTTTGGGTGGTAAAGGGCCTGTCTCTTTTGAGACCTATTCACTGCCCAAAGTAATAAATGGGCCGGGGAAAAATTCCCTCCTTCTTCGGGGGGAACAAAAGGGCTGTTTAGGGGGAGCAGAGTTTTAAAAACTCCTTGCTCCAACATTTCCCCTACATGTGTTTCTACCGCAGCCCGTTGGCTATGAGGTAGCCTGTAAGCAGGAATGTAGACAGGTTTGTTCCCTGGACTGAGTTTAATGTGATGCTCCGCTGTATCGGTAGCACCAAGAGCTTCACCGGGGAGTGTTATGACATCTCGGTACTGACCCAAAACTTCCAAGAGCAAGTGCTTTAACTCCGGGTAGTCCACGACGTTGACAAGCGAACTGAGGGTTGGTACCAGACCCTGCTCGATGTCAACGGCAGACTTCTGCACCGTAGCAACACAAGCAGTAGTTATCTCCAATCGTTCAGGTACCACCTTTCGGACAACTTACTACAACCCTTCCCCAAGGAAAACTCCATGTTTAACTCGCACTGGTCCACCTGTGGTATTAACAACCAATGCTGATGTGACATGTCCTGCGCCGACAGTGCTATTACTATTATGGTAATAGATACACCATAAGCAATGTATCGCTGATAAGATCAGAAGGTGAAAAGATCTTGGAGTGAGGGTGAGCCCATTTATCTATTTTAGTATGGTTATTTTACGGGTAACGGGATCACACCATGTTGATACTGGTTACTAACCTGTAAGGGTGATTGCCGGATGATGTCCTCTTGACGGCAGGTAACTTGCTTCGTTGCCCAGAGGTACACATCAATAAAGTGGTATGGGGCTAATCGTGGTCGAGCGGTTTCTTACGTAATTTATAAGTATTCTTTTAGTGCCAAAGGATTCGTGTAAGACAATATACTACAAAATTAATATATATATATGTACACTTGTGAAGTTTATACATTAATAAGTCACGGGGTTTCTTACAACGGCCAATGAAACTAATGTCTAATAGACAGAGCCAGACACAGTTAATGTCGTGACAAGGCACTCTCCACACCTCCTGGGTGTGGGAGTGCACACAGACACTCAGGAAGGTGTCGTGAGTAGGAGCGCTCTGTAACGCGTCTCCTGTAGCTCTCTGTAGTTCTGTCTCCTCTCCGGCTTAGTTGCAGCATATGAGGAAAGCTGCCCGGAAGCTGTGGTTC
The DNA here is from genome assembly GCA_016584305.1 of Chionoecetes opilio. Classification (NCBI taxonomy): domain Eukaryota; kingdom Metazoa; phylum Arthropoda; class Malacostraca; order Decapoda; family Majidae; genus Chionoecetes; species Chionoecetes opilio. The sequence goes on from JACEEZ010020257.1 coordinate 278,294, forward strand.
CGGATAGCCGGTGACCGAGGTGTTTACGTCGTGCTTCCCAAGACCAGGCTATCCACGTCATCATGATGGGATGGCGTGGCTGCTTGGGTCAGCATAATGTCATCAAAAGGTGTCAACACTCTGCATCCGGTAGACGCCAGTACAAGACATACAGACACTCAGACATCCTGTATTAGTATCGATTAACACATACATATAATATAACCAGTACGCTAATATCGCTCTCCCCTTACAGCAACGCGTCCTTGCGATTGTATAAAGACATGTATACCTAACTTGTGTTACATCGTTGTGTACTACACAGTGTTTGGTATAACAGGGGTAATGATATAAGGACAGTGCACTTAAGGTCATCAATAAACTGGTAAAATACTTTACAACAGAATCTAAACATGAGTTATTAGAATAAAAATGAACTCAAAGTCTGTTAGTAATGTGTTAATATCCCTGCAAGTATTAAGAAGTGCGTTTGCCAAAACTCTACCGCGTAGTCACTTAATAACACGAAGTGTGGAGTGAAGATAAAACACAGCAGTGGCTTGAGAACGTGAGTAATCACAGTGGCAGTATTTATTTATTATTTATATTTTAAGACCTACTTCTTTAAAATTAAGGAGTAGATACGTCTTGCCGTAGAGTATTCTGACTCCATAAGCTTGCCGTCTAAGGCCGTTATGAAATCCACTAACTCGTCCTTAGGATTGAAGGGCAAAGAAAGAGCTGCACGACGCACCTTCCCCTGGACATGTAGCATATAGAACAGCAGTTCCAGAAATTTGGACATATTATCCATACTAATTTATGTGTCAGTACACCAATGTGCCTCCGTTAGAATTTTGATGCACCCCTCTGTTAGCGTATTGGCCGCGATAGACCTATCCCATACAGTTTGCGATGCCAAATTTGTTATTATTGAGTCAGTTACATGACTTACCTGTTTCACTACGGTGGTTGTTGCCCCACCACTGAAAAGTCTCAGGAAATTCTTTCTGAATTTGTCGAAATCTTGCCCAATCTTCCGGGCAAAAAGTGCCGCTGCTTTGCATTAATTGTTGTGCTCTCGACCAGGTTGCAGTCTAGAACGAATGAAAGCAATTTTGTCTGCTGGCCTTATTAGTTACTTATTACATCCTCACATAGAGTGAGAATTGATAAGCTTTAAACCTCCTCATCTCCCTCCACTAGATCGTGTGGTCGCACGGATGCCTTCTGTGGGTAAGACCTTAAATTAAGTAGGAAATGCAAGTCCAGTATTGGCCTGCCCAGCCTGTGATTGACTCGTCATTGTATGAGTTGGGTTGTTGTTAAAGGAGTAAGGTTAGCGGTACTAGTAGTACCAATAGCAGTAGTAGTAGCAGTAGCAAGTACCAGTAGTAGCAGAAGTAGTAGTAGTAGTACCAGTAGCAGTATTAGTAGTAGTAGTAGTAGTCATCGTGAGATATTGTTGACCACTTCTTAACGTAAGTTTATTTAAGTGAGGTTAAATAATCTAACGTTTTCTGCTAACTCTTCCTTACCTTTTGGCATTAAATTATATGAGACAATAACGTAGTTATAGTTAATTAATTATATACGCAAAACGTCTCCATTAGTGGTTACCAAAAGAAAATTTTATTTTGAGAAAATAATATCTATGGGAATCCCCGCCAGAAATGACAAGTTATTGTTTACTAACGTCCCCGCTCAAAAGTATCGTTTTCCTCTTTCCTCGCAAAGAAATCTCCTTACATAGAACAATAAAACGTAACGAGGGTAACTCTTATAAGATTTCCTTTCACGAGATGAAAAATAAAATAATTTCTCATGTGTGTATAATTAAATAATTAAGTGTAATTGTAGTGTTTAGCTAAATGTTTGTAGGCTCAGTAATGGGATTCAGCCGGTTCGCACCGGTTCGTAAGAACCTGTTCTTGGAATTTCATTAATCCCGAGAACCGGTGTTAGCATAATCAGGGGTTCTTTTTTTTTTTCCCCATGGACACCTTTTACTTATAACTTATTTTGGTAGACCCCTCATAGATCTGTTACTGGCTTTTGATAGTCAAAAACACGACTAAAACCAGATTTGATGTCGGGTGGAGCCGAACACGGGTTCAAGACGAACATTAGCTATATTTCCCAAGTTATTTAGAGTTGGTAACACTGAGTCTCAGTGAGGAAGGGGAAGGGACTGTGGCATCACTGATTCGAACGTTTTGTTTAAATCTCCATTTCTGGTAGGATTTTAGGTTTTTTTGAGGCTGTGTTATTATTTTCTTATCACACCTCACGAAAAAAAGGGAAATGGGATCTTAAATATGTAAAGATCACTTTGAAAACCTTTTTCAATCTATAAATATGCCATAATAGGCATAGGGCCGAGACACAAAAATCGCCATAGTTTCGAGCATTTGATCACCGTGTTTTATTGACAGCTTGTAGTGGATGGGTGGGTCAAATAAACAAAAGTGGAAGGGGCAAGGCGGACATGACGAAAATAAATATATGTTTTATGAACCTTATGAAAAAACCTGTTTTTTAAAAATTTTTTGAATCCCCACTGCTTGTGCTACTTAATTTAAATAAAGTTTGTTGTTTTAAAACCAGGCCCAAAGATACGTCCCTTTTTGTCCTAGCGAAATGGATCACACTCTTTAATGTAAAAAAATTTACAAGTTTTTTTGGGCGTTGATAGCGAGTGATTAAGATGAGTGAATGAGTAACTTTTATTCCCCCGGGGATCCATTCTAGGAAAGTATTTCCCCCATTTAAAACCTCATTAATTTTATGTCCATTAAACCATCCTTCCTTTAGGGAAACGTGTAGACGGAGAAAAAATTGCAGCGATGAGAAAATTAAAACCCTGAGGTAGGTGGGCCGGAGGCGTCTGTTCACACCGTTTTTTTTTTCGGCCCCCCCTTTGTTCTTAATGGATCGCTCACTCCCAAGCTGCTCTTGGTTAAAAAGTTTTGTTTTACGTTTAAAAAAGTTTCGTGGCTACCCACTATTTCCCACAATTGATCACAGAGTTTGAAATTAAAATGTTTAGCACTGATAAGTATTCATTCTGCCACACCGTCGCCACCACAATGTTCGGGGTTTACCTTTACGCGATAATTGTTCACACAGGAAACTCCCCTTCAAGGGTAGAGATGATAAAGTCCAGTAATACCGTTTCAATCAATCTTTTCGGGAGAATTTTGTAGTGGGGGTTTTTGCTAAGACCGTTTGCCGTGCCACGCTGGTCATGCAGGGGTTTTTGGAATAATCGTCAGGAAAAACCTTACCGGGGGGTTTTTTTAAAAGGATAACAACAGTATTTGCATTCACTTTGTAGTATTCAGGGACTCTCATTTTCTCTCGTGTTCAGGGGCACTTTTAGATTGTTCAATGTCTTCACTGTCTCTCGGGGTTCACGCATTTGTAGATTGTTAAATGTTCTCAGTCTTTCGTTTTCACGCACTTGTAGATTGTTCAATTTTTTTCACGTCTCTCGTGTTCACTCGCGTCTGAGGGAAATTTTTTTAAACTCGTGAGGGGGCCTCACAAAACATTCAGTCACGGGGTGTGTTTTTTGGGCCCCAAGGTACTCTCTAAAAAAGTGATGTTTTTAATCTAAAACTATAACCATGACGTCACGTAATCACGCAGGGGCCTACCAAAAAGAGACAAAACATACACTGTCCCCCTTTTTTTCTTCACCAAATCATAAACAAAGGAAATGCTGAATTTACCTTTTCGTAATTAAACCCTACTTTGTTTTGACGTGAAGGAAATATGGCTTTCCTAGCCGTATGCGCTAAATTCTCCTCTCTCTCCTTTCTCGTAATAAATCATTTAGCTAACTTTTTCCACCCTTATTCAGACTAAAAGACCTTTACGGGCTCGGCGGGGCTACCGCTTACGTCCCGACAAGATTTCTTTTTCACTAATTGCGACAATACATGATGAAATATTTCTATCTTAATTCATTTTTCCTGATGAATTAAATACAGTTATCGTTCATCATATTATACCCCCCTAAAAATTTAAATTTTATGTTACGTTGCTGATAAAACCTACACAGGGTTCGGTCATGAAGAACTGTTTGTGTGATGACAACCTATGTGTAGCGGCTTCTTGTACATAAAAAAACCATTTCTAAGTATCCAATAAGTAATAAATTTAGTAGTACAATTAACAGGTGTCCCAAATTTTGACTTTTTAAGCTTTTCTTTTCCCCCAGTATTCTGTCCTTGTTTTCTGTCAGGTGTCTCAATTGAAAATTTAATTTTTTCTTTTTTCCAAGAGGATTACACAGATTGGTTAACAATAATAAAAATTTCTACCTTCCTAACTAAGGCTCGGGGCCCACGGGTCTCATGCCGGTGTTGGGGGGGGCATCCTAAAAAAATTTCATGTCAACAACCTCGGGGTTTTTCTGTAAAAGGAGTTACAATCTAATCTTTCCAATAATAATTCTTTTCATATGCCTCAAATTCGTCTTGAAAAGAGAATTTTTTTTACGTTACAAACTAACAAATTTGGTTGGATCCTTTTCACAAAATTCCTTGAAATAGCGCGCAATTTTTTTCCTGTACTCATGGTTCTCATTTTGTCATTTAACAGTTACTTTACTTTTGGTGTACTTTTTTTTTCTTCTTTTTGACTTTTCAGGTGACCTTTTCTAAGTCGTTATTGTTGTCTATTTGTGTCTCTCTAGTCATATTTTTTTTTCTTAAGGTGATTGCTTTTTTTATTTTTTTCCTCCCCCGAGCCTAGGGATTAATTTTGAACTTGTTTCCCCTGCACTTAAAATTATTTTATAAGGACCTTTAAATTTGGGGTGATAGCTTATTATGTGGGCGTAGGAAAAGGGAGTTTTCCCCATTACAAAATCTCCTGTTAACTTTACATCGCGTGCCGTTTTATGTTGCTGTTTCTGCTTTTTTCCTCTGATATTTTTTCCTGGGCTTTTACTCTCTGGTGAATTGTTGAAATTTGTGTAATCTATTTGCCACTAATCATCCTGTTAAAGGGGGTTGGGTTCTGCTCAAAAATTTTATTGGAAAATTTATCTTCCCAAACAATATGTAGAGTGACGTTTCCCCGGTGGCTGAGTTTTCGGGGAGTTCAGTGCACTTTTTGCATGTGGGTCCACGTATCCTGCCATGTGTACGGTCAATTAGACTCCTCAAACAATTTATTATTTGCGGTTCGTCTTTCTACTACTCCATTACCTGGGGGCCTATGGCTTTTACATTTATTTTCTTAGTTAAATATTTACATAGTCCTTCTAGCTCTGATTGTTGAACTCTGTCCTTTTTCTGACAAAATTACCTTTGGTTGTCGTGAAATTGCAAATTTTTTATTAAAATTTTTTTTATGCGACCGTTTCACCCTTTTTTATTATTCAGGGGGCTTTATGAAATTGGGGAAAAAATAGTCGATGGCGACTAGCAAGATTGTTCCTTTTTCGACAGGGGAAAGCTCGAGTGTATCTTGGAACTTTTTTCCCAGGGGTTTTTGGGGTAAGGGTACTTTTAGCATTGGTGGGGGGAACGCGGTTCCCTTTCACTTGGGCGAAAAATCGTGGCTTATCTACGTGGAAATATAGTCTTTTCTCATGCCGGGCCAGAAAGTCTTTATTTGTGCTTCCCTCGTAACTTATTTTTTTCCGGGGTGTCCGCTGTGGGCACTTTAGGATATCTTTAATACTTCTGGACTAGTTCGGGGGATTACTAACTTTTTTACCATACCTCGTGTTACGTCTTTGCATACTATTTCTGCGTTTCTGTATTATTCATTGCATTTTCAAAATCGTTTATTTTGTTTTTAGGGGGTTTTGTGGTACTTGACTCCCTGGGGGTTTGTTAGATACTTTGCTACTTGCCCCACATGGCAGCTTTTAAAATTTGCTTGACTATTGTATCATGGTGATTAATTCTCAATAATACATTTTGAGATTATTTCCTCTGTTTCTGGGCTTTTTTCCTTGGAGTGCGTCTGCGGCTTACGTTTTTTTTCCGGGTCAAATTAAAAAATGACTCGTAATTCTGTAACGTCGTGAACCATCTGGCGAGTCTGCCTCTGGGGTTTTTTTGTGTTTGAAAGGTTCTGTTTTGCTGTGTGTCAGTCCACACTCTTATTTTGTAACCTAGCAGTGTGTCCAAAATTTTTTCTGACAGTAATTACTGCAAAGGTCACGTTCGTATGCTGTAATTCTTTTTGCGGTTGTGCTAGTCTAATGAAAGCTTCGGTTGAAACTTTCCCTTTTCTTTCCTCAAATATTCCTCCTACCCTATATCTGGGCCGGTGATAGGAAAAAAATTCCTTCGTGAATCGGGGAAAGTTAGACTGGTGAATTGGTTATTTTTCGATTTGAGCTTTTCAAATGCTTTCTCTTGAGCGTGGTCCCCAAGAAAAAAATCTTATTTTTTTTCATAGGGGTTTTGGGGGTTTTGTGCTATATGGCGTACCCTTTTTTTAAAAGATTCTATAGTAACCTGTTAGCCAAAGGGGAAATCCTTATTTTCCCTAAACTGTGGTTGGCACGGGGGAAAAATTTTCTCACGGCGTCGATTTGGACTGACTGTTCTTAACCCCATGTTTATCTATTTGGGGTGTCCTGGGTAAAAAAACCTTTTCTTTAGGAAAGTAATTCTCTATTTTCATTTTCAATCCGGCTGATGCTAGCCTAGAAAAAACCCAAGTCTAGTTTCTTAAATTTTCCTCTGCCGTCTGTGATACTATGAGATGTCGTCTAGGAAACATTGCGTGTTTCCTATAACCCCTTTTGCAATACTGTGTTCCCTCGCCCTCCTATACGTCAAGGGACTGTTTGTAATCCAATGGCAGCGTTTAAAACGTAGTTCCAGCGGTGTGGAAAAAGCTGTCTTCTTTAGATTCATCTTGCATTTTTATCTGCGGGAAAGGGTGATTTTGTCATTGTGCTGAAGTTTATTTTTTTTTCCTAGACTGCAAAGGGTGTCAAGATGACTGGGAATGGTAGACGATTGGAAAGTGCTTTTTTTTTAAATCCCTGTATGATGAATGGGCCGTACTGAGCCGTCTGCATTGGGTACTAGGTTAAAAGGAAAGTTCCCCCTCACTATCACTAGGTTCATCCATCTTTTGTGAGATTTCACTGATCAATTGATTTACGTGGCGAGCTTTGAATGCGGCAACTATATGCTGGTATATAAAAAGGCGTGTCCTGATTTTAATTTTTTTAAAGTTTCAACACGTCAGTCTTTCCCCAAAACGTCCCCCCGGTAAGGCTATTGCGTGTCGGTTTCTTCAGTGAAAGAGTTTGTGCTTAAACAGGGCGGCTGGTAGGTTTAAGGTGGTTGAGGAGATCTTCCCCCCCCCTAATTTCTGGACTGAGCAACGAATGGGTCTTGCAAATCTGAGTTCGGGGGTTTTTTATTTACTATTTTAATTGGGTGTTTACAGACTTGGAAGATCCTATCGGGTTCCCGGTTTCAAAGTGATGTTATATTCATGTACTCATTACTAAAACTTCTAATTTCCCATTCTCTGATTTTATCAGCGAAATCAAATTGTTTCCTCTTTCTAATGGATTTGGGGGGATTGTAAAAACTTCGTATCCGCTTTAAAACCTTTTAACCCAGGTCACCTTGTTAATTGACATGGCATCAATAGCTCGACTCTATCACATGTCCCGAAATAATTTTTTATGGGTTCATCTGGTCCCGTAAATTTTCCTTTGAGCTGTCTCAGTGCATTTCTAACTGAGCTACCTTTTTTATGCCCGGTATTAAGCTTTTTGCTTGTCTTTTGGGGGGACTCCACTATCCGTTTCCCGGGGCTGTGTAGGGGTTCAGGGACCGGGGGAAAAATTTTTCCTTTCTCTTGGGGTTTTCGTACCTTTTATCCTCCCCACCACGCATCGGGGTATTAATAGCTAATTGGATTCGTATTTAGCAAACCTATAACGGGGGCGGATTCAGAAAAGGGATGAATTTTTAGAACATGAACCATGCGTTATCAACGAGTTTTTGTTTGGGTTGGTAAATGGCGGGATCAGCTTGGTTTTTTTAAATTTTTTAAGTCCTTACGGTCTGTGTTACTTGAGGGAAAATATTCTTCTTCATGCAAAGTTTTTCGAGGTTTCTTTCCATTTTGTTTTATTTGTTAATTTTTATTTTTATCTTTGTTTTCTTTTCTATCTGTTGCTACTGTTTTCTTTCCCTCATGATTGTATCATCTTTTTTTTTTTCTACATGTATGTATCTGTTTTCTTTGTATCATAATTTCATTTTTTTTCTTTTCTTCTGTTGCTATTTGTTTTTTTTGCTATCATTAGTTATCTGTCTTTTTCTATTTCCTCTTTCCCGCACGAAATGTATACTGTGTATGGGGCATGCCGGTTCTTGCGTTCAGCGGACTTTTTATTTGGATTTTCATAGTGTGGTGCTATCGTTCTCGTCACGCCATGGGGGCGGAAAAAAATTTTTGACAAGTATTTCAAAATTTTTTTGCACATTTCATCCCGCGCTGGTTATTCTGTTTTTTGTACAACGTAAAATATTCGGTCGCGTCGGGGGGCGGGTGCCGGGAAAAGTGTCGTGGGGTAGGTACTATAGTGGTTTTCTTGGCTAGGGTGTGCGTGGCTTTGCCTCGTGCTCCCCTAGAGAAAGTATCTCTGGTTTTTTTTCATCTTGTTTTTAATTGCTGTGTTCTCCCTTCGTGGGTTTTTAAAAGTTTTCTACCCCTTGTTTTTTTAATTTCTGGAGGTCTAGTGTATAGTTTACAGCTCCTGTTTACGTCATTATGTGACCCATGAGAACTTATTCCAGGTTTGATGATAAAGGGGGGAAAAACGATATTTTACAGCACACTGTTGATTAATTTTTCCATTGACCCACAAAATGGCAAGGAATGTCCTTTTATCTTGCAAAGTAACAAAAAAACTTTTTTGCTGAAAGCGGCGATGCTGTCTACTGGACGTGAGGCAGGAAGGTGCGGGTGAGGTTTATACTCAGTAGGATTTTCTGTGTTTAAGGATTTCCCAAATTTTAACTTTTCATTTCACTTTCCTTTTTTTCAATGATTAACTATTTGTTTATGAAATTTATTAAGTCAATAGTGTTGAATCACTGGAGGCCCTTGGATGTCTGACACTGAAAATCATTTGTCCTGGGCCCTTTTCGGCGGGAAGGTTAACTGCATTAAATTCTTTTAACAAACTAATTCCCTTTTTACCTCTCTATTTGATGATAACCTACAAACAATACTTCATACCTTGGCTAAATGGTGAGGCTGAGAGAGAGAGCAAAGGGAATATCTAAAACCTTGTGGTCGCGGGGTGTGGGTGGCGTCGGGGAGGGGGAAAATACTACGACAAAACAAAACCTTTTCTTTGTAATAGGGGTCGTCTGGGTTTAAAAGAGAGGAATTGTTTACAAGCAAAAAATAATGATAACAGTGACTTTAAAAAGGGAAATTTTAATACTTACAGGAGGGTATTGTGGTTGATTGGGGTCCTCGTGGTCTGGCGAAAGGGGCTGGGGGTGATGTCGGACTGCCTTTCGAGTGACCCCCGGGGGTGTGTCGCTGGCCAGGAAGGTAGGAATTTCGGGGGCGGGCTGGCAGCGAGGGTGTCGTGACGGGCGTCTTCTTTTTTTCTTTTTTATTTTTCTTTCTTTTTTCTCTTCTTTCTTTTCGTGCGGCTGGTTTCTTTTTGTTTTTTTTCTTTTTTTTTCTTCTTAGTGGTGTGTTTCTGTCTAAGGCTGATAGAAACGATTGACGTGAGAGGGGAAAGAGTTGGGGAAGAGACGAGAGGGGGGGAGTGAGAATTTGCGTTGGCGCGTTGGGTGGGGCGGAGGCAGCGGCTATAGGTTGGTGTCCCCCCCTGCGTTTGGGGTTGAGTGGCGGGGTAGGGAATGGCACGGCTGCCTGGGTTTCTTGTTCTTCTTATGCTTTCCAGTCTTTCGGAGTTTTAGACGGAATCAGATCCCACCCCTGCCACCATGTAGGTGCAGGTTTTTTCTAAACACCGTTTGCCAGCACGCTGATCAGCATGGGTTTGGGAAAACGTCGGGGTTTCCTTTCTTTGGGTTTTTTTAAGGGTAAAACATACTTTATTCCTTGTAGTATTCAGGGACTCTCACTTTTTCTCGTGTTCAGCATTGTAGATTTTTCAATGTTCTCACTGTCTCTCGTTTCAAAGCACTTGAATTCTTCAATGTCTCTCACTGTCTCTCGTGTTTACGCACTTGAGATTTTTTCAAAGTCTCTCACTGTCCCCCTCGTGTTTACTCGCGTCTCACGGGAAGTTTTACTCGGGGAGGGGCCTCAAAACCCCCTCAGCACGTGGGTCTTTTTAGGACCCGGTACTCTATTCAAAAAATGAGTGTCTTTTCATATCAACCTATAACCTGACGTCACGTCACTCAGTCTTTGGGGGACCAATAAAGACAAAACATACATGTTTTCCCTTTTTCTTGCCAATCATGAAAGCCAGGAAATGCGAAAAATTTCACTTTTCGTAATCTAAACCCAATCTTTGTTTTTCGTGAAGGAAAAAAGGGGTTTTTTCCACCCGGGTGCGTAAAATTTCCCCCTCCTCTTTCCGCTAAAAAATATTTTAGCAACATTCTATCCTTATTCAGGCTAAAAGACCCATTTTCAATTAATGTGTGTACGTGTAGAGAGACACTTTTGGGGTGAGGGAGTTGTATAATTAAGGGTTTTTAAATATACACTTTAGAAAAATGTTTTGAGGAAATCCCCCCTTTAAAAATCTCCGCTCTCAACCCTGACGCTAGCCCTTCCCCTCATCGTCGAGGGCGGCGGCTCTCCCCCGCTGCCCTGTCGTCAGGTGCAGTACTCGTTTTTTAGAGACATATAATCGCCCCTTTTCTAATTAAAAGCATGTAGCAAGTAAAAGTTTCTACCATAGAAAAACATAAAAATAACACTCTCTAAAATATCTACCATGTTACCATGTATATTTAAGAGATGCACAATAAGCTACATGACATCTCCATATAACCTTGCTGGTCACCCCGGCCGAGGCCTACGAGAGAAAGGCCTCTCGTAGGCCTCGCCCCGGCCCCTTCATAATGCTGAAATCTGCGGTAACCAGGGAGACCGGTGGCCCCAAGTGCCACACCTAGTGTCACACCAAGTGCCACCCCCATACTTGCACACATAAATACGTTTCTACCCTTTTAATGCTATAATGCCTTAACACATAAGTAGTATACGATGAGCCACTGGAGCTATTTGACCTTTGACCTCTTACTTTTGGGTTCATTGACCTCTACTTCCGGGTTCATTGACCTCTAACGGTATTTTATTTGACCTCTTGACCTCTACTAACCCCGGGGATTTTTATTACTTCCTGGTTCCCACAGGGGGACCTGCATTGACCATCTAACGGTTTTACCCCTTCCCTGTGTCTCCAACCCGACCTTACTATACTTCCTGGTCCACGTTTTATGAATGGTGTGACTCCAGCATTGTACTATGTATTTAATGAATGAGTCACTACTCCAGCTGAATGGAGCACGTGGTGTACTCCAGTGACCTCTTGATCTCTAACGGTACTTTACTTCCTGTTTCCCACTGATGACACTCAAAGAGAAAGTTTTGAAGCTTTTAAACATCCGCCCTTTATGCATCCCTCCCACCCTTCCCCCTCCCTCCCTCCCCTCCCTCCCTCCTCTTCCTCCCTCCTCCTCCCTCCTCCTCCCTCCCCCCCCTCCTCCCTTCCAGCCCCATTCTTCCTCCTTCCTCCCCTTCACGCTTTTTTACCTCCCGTTCTTAATCATTCTTCTCTCTCTCTCTCATCTCTCTCTCTCCTCTTCTTTTCTCTCTTCCTTTCCTTTCTCTCTCTTCTCTCTCTCTCTCTCTCTCTCTCTCTCTCTCTCTCTCCTCTCTCTCTCGTCTCTCTCTCTCTCTCTCTCTCTCTCTCTCTCCTCTCTCTCTCTCTCTCTCTTTTCTCTCTCTCTCTCTCTCGTCTCTCTCTCCTCTCTCTCTCTCTCTCTCTCCTCCTCTCTCTCTCTCTCTCTTTTCTCTCTCTCTCTCTCTCTCTCTCTCTCTCTCTCTTCTCTCTCTCTCTCTCTCTAGTGGCGTCAAGCTTGTCTCAGCACTGGATGAATGAACTTTTTGGAAAGTCATCGTATTGATTTTTTGGGGTGTGTGTGGTGTGTGTGTGTGTGTGTGTGTGTGTGTGTGTGTGTGTGTGTGTGTGTGTGTGTGTGTGTGTGTGTGTGTTCTTATCTTACCTATTTGTACAAAAAAAATAAAAAAACGTTGTACCGTAAATGGCCGCAAGAACTGAGCCAAAAGCAAAGAGGCAGAGGCTGGACGTCTATACTTGATTGGCAGCTCGCTTCGCTCGCTACCGCTTACCATAAGACCCGTGGAACCAAGTTTCCGCCAAAAAGTGTATCAAGTATAGACGGGCCAGCCTCTGGCCCCTTTGCTTTTGGCTCAGTTCTAGCCGCTGGAACGTGGCAGCGAGCCACGTTCCAGCCAATTAACTCATTACGTGAATTACTCATTAAGGGCTTGTTCTATGCAAAAAGTTTGTTCAACAGACCCCTATTTATTTCGACAGCACTACTTGCATGTCAAATTTCAGCTTAATCCAACAATAATTAGGAGTAGTTTATGCTAATTACTCATTAAGGGCTTGTTTTACGCAAAAAATTTCTTTCGACGACCCCCCTTGATTTTATCAGCACTACTTGCATGTCAAATTTCAGCTCGATCCGACAATATTTAGGAGAAGTTATACACTTTTTGGCGGAAACTTGGTTCCACGGGTCTTACGGTAAGCGGCAGCGAGCGAAGCGAGCTGCCAATAACTACTCCTAAATATTGTCGGATCGAGCTGAAATTTGACATGCAAGTAGTGCTGACAAAATCAATGGGGGTCGTCGCAAGAAACTTTTTGCGTAAAACAAGCCCTTAATGAGTAATTCGCGTAAACTACTCTTAATCAAGTATAGACTTCCAGCCTCTGGCCCATTTGCTTTTGGCTCAGTTCTTGCGGCTAGAACGTGACAGCGAGCCACGGTCCAGCCAATTAACTCATTACGTGAATTACTCATTAAGGGCTTGTTCTATGCAAAAAGTTTGTTATACAGACCCCCCTTAATTTTGACAGCACTAATTGGATGTCGAATATCAGCTCAATTCGACAATAATTAGGAGTAGTTTACGCTAATTACTCATTAAGGGGTTGTTTTACGCAAAAAAAAAAAATTCCGATGAACCCCATTGATTTTGACAGCACTACTTGCATGTCAAATTTCAGCTCAATCCGACAATAATTAGGAGTAGTTATACACTTTTTGGCGGAAACTTGATTCCACGGGTCTTATGGTAAGCGACAGCGAGCGAAGCTCGCTGTCAATCAAGTATAGACGTCCAGCCTCTGGCCCCTTTGCTTTTGGCTCAGTTCTTGCGGCTGGAACGTGACAGCGAGCCACGTTCCAGCCAATTAACTCATTACGTGAATTACTCATTAAGGGGTTGTTCTATGTAAAAAGTTTGCTATACAGACCCCCATTGATTGTGACAGCACTACTTGCATGTCGAATTTCAGCTCAATCCGACAATAATTAGGAGAAGTTTACGCATATTTCTCATTAAGGGCTTGTTTTACGCAAAACGATTCCTCAAAAGACCCCATTGATTTTGACAGCACTACTTGCACATCAAATTTCAGCTCAATCCGATAATATTTAGGAGTAGTTATACACTTTTTGGCGGAAACTTGGTTCCACGGGTCTTATGGTAAGCGACAGCTCGCTGTCAATTATTGTCGGATTGCGCTGAAATTCGACAGGCAAGTAGTGCTGTTAAAATCAATGGGGGTCTGTGAAACAAACTTTTTGCATACAACAAGCCCTTAATGAGTAATTCACGTAATGAGTTAATTGGCTGGAACGTGGCTCACTGCCACGTTCCAGCCACAAGAACTGAGCCAAAAGCAAAGGGGCCAGAGGCTGGACGTCTATACATGATATATATTTTTTTTTTTTAGATCGCTACTTCCATGTAGCCTTACTACTAGATCAGGGGGGTAAATAAAACAAAAGTTGTGCAAAACTAATTGGCAGCGAGCGAAGCGAGCTGCTTCTTACCATAAGACCCGTGGAACCAACTTTAAGCCAAAAAGTGTATAACTACTCCTAAATATTGCCGGATTGAGCTGAAATTTGACATGCAAGTAGTGCTGTCAAAATCAATGGAAGTCTGTGCAACAAACGTTTTGCGTAGAACAAGCCCTTAATGAGTAATTAGCGTAATGAGTTAATTGGCTGGAACGTGGCTCGCTGCCACGTTCCAGCCGTAAGAACTGAGCCAAAAGCAAAGGGGCCAGAGGTTGGACGCCTATACTTGATATATTGAAAACAACAAGAAAATCTATATTCCATCTTTTATATGATAAATACGAGAGCGGAAGGGAGTCTACCGCCACCGTCAGCCACCTGTGTCTAGGGCAGTGTTTCTTAACCTGAGGTACTAGCACCCCCAGGGGGTGCTGAAATCAATTTTAGGGGGTGCTGGGAAATGCTGCATATATGGCAGTACAATGTTAGAGTTCCTCGCAATGGATACAAAAGTATCGAAGGGATACTTTTTGACAAGCGTACTATTTTTATTTGATAAACTTTAACCTCATTATACTGACTCTCAGTGAGAGTGTAATTCTACTCGTGTGCTGATGTCTGACGTGGGACGGTGAGACCATTTCATTCTGATGATATAGCTGGTTCTTGGAACAGAGTCAGCCAAGAAGATGAAAGAAGTGCCTCTGTCCAACGATGTCATCGCAGGGAGAGTTGCAGATATGAGTTGCGACATCTTAGACCAGATTGTTCAGGAGATTAAGGACAGTCCCATCCGTACCATCAGTCACCAGTTGGATAAATCCACTCATGTTTCCAACATTAGTCAACTGATTTTGTATACCCGGTTTTTCAAGGATGGTGAATTAAAAATGAATTCTTCTTCTGTGAGGCTTGAAAACAACGACGAAGGCAGCGGAAGTATTCCGACTTTTGAACGAGTTCTTTGAGAAGCGTCAAATCAAGTGGGAGAAGGTAGGGTCTGCACAGATGGTGCCCCAGCCATGACAAGGAATAGGTCTGGCTTTACTGCTTTGGTAAAGGGAGGGTACCAGTTATCATCATGAAACACTGTGGTCTCCATCGCCATGCTTTGGCTGCATAGACGTTGCCGCCTCACGTCAAAGAAGTGCTGTCTGTCTGTGCTCAAGTTGTGAATTTCATCCGGGGTCGTCCTTTAAACCACAGAGTGTTCAAGTTACTTTGTTAGGAGATGGGAAGTGAACATGAACTCCTTCTCTTCCACACTGAAGTGCGGTGGCTCTCACGTGAGAAAATCCTGACCCATATTGCAGAGCTCAAGGATGAGCTTGCAATATTCCTCCGAGAGTATCAGAATATGTTGGCTGAAAATTTTGAGGTTGAAATGTTCATCCTCTCTCTCTCCTATCTGGCAGACATTTTCAGCCATTTGAATGAACTCAACTTGTCCATGCAAGGCATGTTTGCTAACAATCTTGTTTGTGCAGAGAAGGTAGAATCCTTCAAGAAGAAGCTCTCACTCTGGAATCGTCGAATCCAGGTAGGGTATCTGGGAAGCTTTCCTATCGTGGACGATAAATTGGGGAATAAGACAGTCAGTTCCATGCTTATAGAACATATTGTTGCTCACCTCTCGCACCTTGAGACCACCATGACAAAGAACTTTCCCAAGGATCATACATTTCCAGAATGGATTCAGCAGCCCTTCCCGGCATACAGGAGTGAGGCTGACAACCCGAAGGAGGAGCTTATTGATCTGCAGGTGAACCAGGTTTGTCAGACAGAATTCCGCACATTACCATTGACTGGCTTCTGGTGTGATCAGTTGGTAGCGTAGCCTGGACTGGCGAGGGAAGCGTTGGAAATTATTGTAACGCGAGAAATTACATTAATAGGGGAAGAGATGAAATAACACAAGTATCAATAAGCTAACTAGGAATTTTCCTCCACGCCTCATTCCTGAATCACTGGTTAGGCTTATATTTTAAGCCAGTGGTAGTTGACCACGTATCGAAACGAAGTGAGAAGGGGAGCTGAACGTCAGGTTAGCATTTAGTAGCAGACGGACTCCCGGTGGGTAAGCCCACTGGGAGGTGACCTTATTCGCCCTAGGTAAAGGCATGTTGTGAAACGTTTGTTAACTAGAGATGTAGACATGACTTACTGGTGATTCTTTTGTTGACCAAGACTAATGAAGTGCATTAATTAGGGTCCCAAGGTAGGATGCTGTTGGTGGACCAGGGGGCCAAGCGCTCACAAATGAGCAGAGGGGGCAACCACAACATGTCACAGCCAGCCGTGTGAGGACAAGGAGAAAAGAAGGAAATTGAAAAATAAGTGAGAGGGAAACAGTTGGAAGTGGGATAGACTACGTATACATTATATTAGGATAACGACTTGAGCATTACAGGTGCGTATCGTTAAGGGGTAACAGTGCGACTGAAGTTACCAAAGATAGTAAATTATATTAGGATAACGACTTGAGCATTACACGTGCGTATCGCTAGGAGGGAAGGAAGACTTAATATTAAGATAACTTATGAATGTACACCAGTTGGGAAGTGAGACAGTAAAGAGTTGAATATATTATAATTAGAAATATATTAACGAGTTATCATTCAGTTTCCAACATACATATTTTCTTAAATCTTTTATTTTTGTTCAATCATATATTTTTTCCCACTTAATGTGGGTGGTGGCAGCGGAGTAACCAGGACTGTAGAGTACACTCCCAAGGTGGGCACTACATAATGGTAACTAAGGAGTAGATGGTCAAAAGACCATTACATTTTGGTGACAGCGGTTTGGATCCATTCGATGGTATCCGCGTACCCACGAGCCAACTAACGCCTTGTTAGTTAGTTTTTTTTTGTCAAGTGCCAGTTACCTAGTGATCACATACTGTACAGTATGGTGTGTATAGAGTATAGGTGTACAGAGTACCGTTAGTGATTATGACTAGTTCGCTCAGACCGTGGAGGAAGATGATACTAACGTAACAGTAGGCCCGGGTTACCCACATGCTAACATAGACGCTGATAAAGACATTAGTGATGGCCTGGAAAAGCCAAAGCGGAGTAGTGAAAGGGTGCAACATGAAACATGCACACCCCAGACCCGCTGTTGAACATGAAAGTGATGTGGGTAGCGCGTATGCAGTGTGTTTATGGGTGATGTAGGATGCGTGAAGGTAGTGTGGATGTGGGTGATGTGACACTACATCCACGTGTGGATGCAGTGTGGAACGATGCCGAGTGGAAGTGGATAGTGATGTGTGTGGAAGTGGATGGATGATGAATGTGTGGATAGGGGGCTTGTATTCCACACTTAACACTAATGTAGGGCAGGATGTCATGTAAAAGGTGCGGTAAGGTTAGGTTACCGTACCTTACGGTTAGATTAACATTATGATAGAGGTAACAGCTCATGTAGAACTAGACGCCCTACAAGTAAGCAACTTTACGGGTTGTCGTGGCAGTATAATAGCCACCTTAGAAAAGTTGCGTTAGAGTGGTAGTAATGGAGGAGGAATTTGTACACTAACACCATCTTGAGAGAGGAGGCCAGTGAAGAGATACGTGCTTATTATAATGACAGAAGTGTTAATCTCTCGTGAGAGAGAGATTAATTTTCACCACTTTCTCTAGTGAGAGAGAGAAAGAGAGAGATGAAGGTCCCCTAGAAAGAATGTAAAAAGGTTAGAAATTCTTGCTTTAGAGGGTGCACACAGATTGCACTGAACACTAAACCCGCTAGGTTGTCGTTAGACCCAAGGATGTGCTTGGCTCTGAGCTTTGCTCGTTGGGTGAATAGACGCAGGAGTATGTATGCCTCGCAAAGGAGGTGAGCCTTATCCCAAGTATTGAGGGTATGGAGTAAATCCAGTCGTGATTTCTCCCTACGCACCTACGCCCAGGATTAGTGGGGTATAAGAAAATAACCATTGCAGACTAGAGGGACGAGTCCAGTCGCGACTCTATAGGGCTTCGGCCTTGACAAATAAGAGAAAGTGAGAAGGTTCTCATTTCAAGGGAGTGAAGGCATTACATTAAATACGTATTTCCCAAACTGGTCAAATTTACTCTGGGTGAGGGAAGTGATAAGTTAAGAATACATACTATCTCATTTTGTTGTAAATTTGTTGGAAGAATTGGAATGTGCGGGATGAGAATAGTTGTTTGTGAGTGATAGAAAATCCTAAGAAAATTTATATGAAATTATGTGTGATGTATTTGATAATTTATTTTTATTTTTAGTTAGATATCCGGTAGGATGCTTGATGAAGGACTGAGGCATAAGGAATTTTTTTTTTCGGGGGGAAGAAGCTATGTAACGCGAGAAATTACATTAATAGGGGAAGAGATGAAATAACACAAGTATCAATAAGCTAACTAGGAATTTTCCTCCACGCCTCATTCCTGAATCACTGGTTAGGCTTATATTTTAAGCCAGTGGTAGTTGACCACGTATCGAAACGAAGTGAGAAGGGGAGCTGAACGTCAGGTTAGCATTTAGTAGCAGACGGACTCCCGGTGGGTAAGCCCACTGGGAGGTGACCTTATTCGCCCTAGGTAAAGGCATGTTGTGAAACGTTTGTTAACTAGAGATGTAGACATGACTTACTGGTGATTCTTTTGTTGACCAAGACTAATGAAGTGCATTAATTAGGGTCCCAAGGTAGGATGCTGTTGGTGGACCAGGGGGCCAAGCGCTCACAAATGAGCAGAGGGGGCAACCACAACATGTCACAGCCAGCCGTGTGAGGACAAGGAGAAAAGAAGGAAATTGAAAAATAAGTGAGAGGGAAACAGTTGGAAGTGGGATAGACTACGTATACATTATATTAGGATAACGACTTGAGCATTACAGGTGCGTATCGTTAAGGGGTAACAGTGCGACTGAAGTTACCAAAGATAGTAAATTATATTAGGATAACGACTTGAGCATTACACGTGCGTATCGCTAGGAGGGAAGGAAGACTTAATATTAAGATAACTTATGAATGTACACCAGTTGGGAAGTGAGACAGTAAAGAGTTGAATATATTATAATTAGAAATATATTAACGAGTTATCATTCAGTTTCCAACATACATATTTTCTTAAATCTTTTATTTTGTTCAATCAATTTTTTTTCCCATTAATGGGGGTGGGGCAGCGGAGTAACAGGACGTAGAGTACACCCCAAGGTGGGCACACTAAGGGAACAAACATGGATGGTAAAAAGAACTTTAATTATCTTCTTTTCCAACTACCTATCTGTGTGAAAAGGTTTCTCCACCATGTTCCACATAAAAAAAAAATTCCCCGGAACCCCCTTTTCCAAGGGGGGCTCTCCACGACATGAGGGGGGTTTGCCCAAACAGAAGCCCGATTTCAGAACTATCGCAATAACAAACAAAAAATCCCTTTGATGAGTGTATGTTAAATACCCTACGTTTGTTGAGTGAGTTGCCCATGCTTTTTTACTCTTTTGTTCGTTTTTTTCTTTTTTTTTCCCTATAGTATGCCAACCTTGATTTTTTATTTTTGGAAAAATGAACAAAATATATGATCAAGCAGTACTTATTTCCTTTACTTCATCCCTTTAAAGGTGTAGCAGCTGTATTTGGAACAGAGTTTGCCAGAGTTAGGGGGTGCGGGAATTTCCCTTTAGACCTGACTAAGAGGGTGCTGAGACAAAAAGGTAAAAAAACGTGGTCTGGGGGAACAAAAAAAAAATTGGAGCTATTCGGCTGTGATGATATTTTTGATTCGAATAGAATAAAATTATATCAAGTATGGCTTTCAGCCCTTGGCCTTTTTGCTTTTGGCTCAGTTCTTACGGCGGGAAACGGGGAGCGAGCCAGTTCCAAAAATTTAACTCTTACGCAAATTTATCATAGAGTTTTTCTACGAAAAAAGTTTTTTTTACAGCCCCCCATTGTTTTTGACGCACATTTTTTTTTCCATGTTAATTTCAGCCAAATCCGAGAAAATTTAGGAGTAGTTTACGCAATTAATTAAGGGGTTGTTAAAACGCAAAAATTTCTTGCATAGACCCCCATTGATTTTGACAGCATTATTTGCATGTCAAATTTCAGCTCAACCCAAAAATTTGGATATTTATACATTTTTTGGCTTAAACTTGGTTGCATGGGTTTTTGGTAAGAAGCAGCTGCTTCGCTCGTTCCCAAATTTAAAATTTTTATTTTGGCGAACTACCATTATTTATACGAAACTTTACACTCAAAATTTAAATTTATTTTAAAACTTCTTTAAATACATGAAAATTACCCCTTTGAATCTAATATGAGGAGGAGAGCCCGCCACCAGCGACATATTTACTGGGAGAAACAGGGGAATTATCAAAGGTGTTTGCCGGACGAAAATTTATAGAGAGGTAGGTAAAAAAAAAAAGGGGATCGAGGAGAAATGTGTAGCGAGGGGGTGACTGTCCTGGACAATTTTCGCGAGGAGATAGGTGACTGGGGGCCGGGTGTAGGAGAAGGAGGGTTACTTAAATTATCGTTCAGAGCCGATCGCTTTTCAAGGAAAGATGAAAGCTGCAAAAAAACCCAAGCTGAAAAAAAAATAAAAAAAAAAAAAAATAGTTAAAAAGATGGCGTCTCTTGTCAGTGTGTGCATCGTCTGCATGTGAAATACATTCAATCAATCTTTGGGGGCATACCCGGGGGCGCGGCCTCGCCCAAACCCTACGACACCACCCCCGGGGGTCCCCACGCGCGAGTCACCAGCAGACTCCTTTCCCATACCAAGCAGCTTTGACAAGAAAAATCAACTTCCCCCAGCCCCGGCCTGTGGGCGCCCCGGGCCTCCTAACGCAGGATTGTCTCTTTACAATAAAACCCGAAGGGGGAAAGGACGGTTCGGGGGTAGGTGCCACATCCCAATAGCCGAAGTTGGCGCTGACGGACTATGCAGGAAATAGGTCCGTTTCAGTTCACGGTGCAATCGCTGTTTTGACACGTAACACCCCAGCGATCCCCCATGAATCTGCAAAGAACTTTTTACCAAAGGCATGATTGTCTCTTCGTACATTTAGTGTCCGTCTCACAACCATAGAGAAAACGGGGATCACAAGCGATTTGAAGACCCGGATCTTTGCCCTTCTGCACAGGTACCGACAACGCAAAATACTCCGTGAGCGAGCCCCATAACACCGTGGGCTATCCCAAAACCCGCCATAAGATTCGACGTGACCCCCCGTCATTATGGACTGCGCTACCAAGTATAAAAAACTTCCAAGATCTCAATGCCTCGCCCACGCAGAACGACTGTACGCTTCATCTGTAAGTCTCCAAAAAACCGGGGAATTTGGGTCTTGAGCTAGAGACCTCAAGTCCCAAAGGCTTTCCCCCCTCTTTTGCAGGCCTCGGACCCATCACCAGGCCCCAGCGACTCAGCAAAGTTTACTGCATATCGGCAAAAAAGATCAGTTTTTGGTGTTGCCGACGATGCTCCACAATCATTTGATCTAAACCTTGTCCCAAACCAGTCCTACAAACGTTTTAAAAAAGGGTGGGGGAAGGGCGCACCCCTTTCCTCATCCTTTTTCCAGGAAAGAAGTGGATACACCCCGCCCCACATTTCACGCATCTCAGTCCCAGAATACAGGGGCCAGTTATCAAAAACCCAAAAGCCTTTCAGGAAACCCCCGAAGTCGTAGAAACCCAAGTGACTATGATTTCTGAGTCAACGCCTTTTTCGATCAACTAGGGTGCAAGCATCCCCTGCGAAACTACGCGGCGTTTTCCCCGGGCACGAAGCGCAGGATACGGTCCGTTGTTACTTACCAGGCGTGAACCCCGATGCTGAGGTCTCTGAGCTTCACAATGACTGCAATCCCTGCAGAAAGATGGGGCCGCACCTTGAATGGTACCGAGCATGTAATACCGCGGTAATTGTTTCAGTCCTGACGGGCCCCTTTCCCTTTCCAGATAGGGGCGACCAGCCCCCTTTTCCCGTCAGGAGGAATGGCCTGTTTCCACACGGAGTCAAAGCATTTCAACCCGCGGATCATGGGCCTCACCCCCCGCTTTGAGGAGCTCCGCATGATATTACATAACCACTGCCCTTTTCCCCCCTCAAATTTGCTACAGCCCCTCTGACTTTGTCAAGAGGGGTGCGGTTTTTGTCAAGGGTGTCGGCATCCACCCGAACCCATGGTGTGAAGGCTCAGTTGGAGGGTCCACCGTGAACAACTGCCCAAAGTACTCAGCCCAAGAGCCTCTGCCCACCATGTCCGACCGAGGCGCCCATCTGCTGTTCGAAAGCACTCGCCCAGAAAGGACTTTTAACGGAGCTTCTTCAGGGCTCGGTAGGCGGGTCGGGGGCATTAGCGTTCAAATGACCCCCGACATCCCCAGCGAGACTCCTGACATACCTCCCTTGTCTCTCCCCAGGAGGGTTCTAGTCCGGGTACAGAGCCCTGTGCGGCCGGGTTTCCCCGCCAGCCTGGGGCGCGTTTCCCGATTTTCTCCAGCGTCTCCGTCGAGACAAAACCACGCCCTTGACCTCGGGGTCCCCCAAACACTCCTTGGCAGCCTGTAAATTTCATTTGAAGGTTTTCCCCAGTTCTAAGGTCCCCGAGAGCACCGAGCAATCAAAAAGATTTTAGACGCCACCGAAAACTCATGAGCACAGTCAATCCTTTAGTTTTTTAGATGAAACCAGTATGGTTCTTCTTGAGAGTCTTTTGGACTTTATATGAAGCTTAAGTGTAGCAACAACAAGTCTTATCTGTTCCAAATAAAACAGCACTCCGGTAAACCCTGCAGTTTGGAGGATCCTCCCAAGAGTCTAAACGAGGATGTGGGCGATCTCCTTAGCTACCCCCCCGGCATTTTATACCTGCCGCGGTGCGCTCTGGGCCCCGATACCAAGAAACCGCCAATTCCAACCCTTTTGGGTCTTCAAAGTTTAGAAGCAGAAATGTTGGGTTTTTGGTACCGTAGCCATGGAGACAGACACATAACTGTAGCCATCTTTTACAATGCCAGTAGTAGCTTTAAGTCGCCCCAAGACAAAGAGTGGCCCGAGGGGGCATGGTCTAAAACAGAGTCGAGTTTGGCTAGAACATCTCCTTCTCTCAGTTTTACGCTCCCGGTTTGGAGCGTACACTGCAACAAGAGACATGAAAAACCCGAGTGGTTTCATCCTCACCGCATTATACGTCATCAACCCGGGGTAACCCCAACAAAAGACGGCTCAGTTTTTGGGGAGCCTATCTACTCCCCCTACCGGGACCATTGCTCGTGCCGGACCAGTAGTAGGTGTAACCCCCACTGCTAGTCTCGCCACTGCCAGGCCTCCTCGTCTCAGAGAGTCCCACTATATCCACCCTCAGCCTACTGAGCTCGCCCGATAGGAGAGGTAGTCGATGATCGTCTGAGAGGCTCAGAACGTTCCACGAGCCCACACGAAGAACCCTCCGCAGGTTGATCCCGGGAGTGATTCGACGGGCAGGCGCCGCTTCTGCACCGCCCCGGCCACCCCCATAAGAAAAAGTTGGGCTAGGGGGCCCTACCACTTGATTTAGAGTGCGGGATTCCCGAGGGCTTTGCCCCGCACTCGTCATAGGCAGAACCCTCCCCTGCGTCGGCATTGGAGGTGTCTGCATGGTCGGGCCCCCCGGCAAAACCGGGTCGGGGGCGCGATTACCGTGTACATATGCTGGCCGGGAATTCAAGCACGTGGAGACCAGCAGGATGAAACCTCTCACAACACGTTGTCACCTGCGCTTTCATGAAGATTACAAGTCCTCCCACGCCTGTGAGTGTGACAGCCTCACCCGTCTTATACAGTTCTTATAATTTATGATCCATCCTGGATTCCTCGCAGGCCTTAACAACACCGAGACCAAGAACGCCAGGATGAGTGAAGGTACCGGACATTGATGACCTCTGTGCAATATGTATAAGAAGGAAAAACAATAACATGTTTATAATGTATTCCCTAAGGCCACAGGAAGGTAAGGACATCCGTAATAAGCGAACTTATAAAGTAACACTTTAGATCTTTCTAAAGTGAACTATGAATATGATTATGAACATAACTAATAGGTAACTATAATTAGTACAGGCTTGTATGTTTCGGAGACATAACAACTGTGTGTATGGCACGATGCTGAATATTGTGTTACCATGTTATGTACTTGTTATGTAGTTTTAATTACCTACTTTTTTTGCCAACATAACATGATTTTTCATGACATGTTTTCTCGTTATTGCTTGTACTTATGTTAAATACATACATTATGAAATACCTAGTCAATACTGGTTATGATGCATTTGTTTTTACCTTTCCTTACCTCACTAATAATCTTTTCTTCAGGAGAACCTCTCCACTGTACGAGTATTTGCCAGCCTTCCCTTATTTGATGTTCTATGAATTAAAGTATGTTATGTTTTTGTATGTCCGTATGCTTCATGTATGCTGCCAAAAAATAAAGATATATCTGCATGAGTTTACTCGCCACCTTGTAAATTGTGAAATATACATATAAGGATTCCATATTTTCATTTCACTTTCAGTGTTGTAATATGAAAATTAATATAAGTCTACAATATTCTGCATATATAAAGTAAAATACATACCAGCTCACCCTAAAATATCATGCAGTAGTTACACTTGGGCTGAACAGGTTGTGCTAAATGGGTGGATAGTAGCTAAAGGTAAAGATGGGGTATATATGGAGAGAGATTTTATTACTATTCTTTTTTAAATGCAGCATGCATTGTCGAAAAAAAAACACTCGGATGTTGTCAGACTACTTGTCTGTTCTCCGTTGTTTGTTAAATACATAAATTTAGATGTGGTTTTTTTTCCCTACCCTCTCTGACTTCCACCTAACTATTGCAGACAGTTTAATTCCTAGAAAACAAATGTAGCTACTACTTGAGAAAGTAGATAGTTGCTATCTGGTTATGTTCCTTCTGAACACTAAGTGTGAGGACACAAAGAGTATACGAGACACTTCACAACCTAATTGGTTGCTAACCACAAAGGAACTTAAATGGGAGAGTGTACTCCATAGAGACGCTAAAATCAAAGAACCATTACCTTTTAATATGTTATATAAGGCTTTACCCACAATTTGCATGGGATTATATTCTTTCGAGATCTAGGATGATTACAAGATTTATGTTCTTTAATCTTTTTTCTAACATCTCTCAATCTGTTGTAAAAATTCCTCCCATCCTTCCTTCTCTTTTTTCCCCCAACTATGAAAGGGGAGGAGCGTACAAAATTGGTAGGAGGGGTGGGGTGTAGGTATGTAGGAGAAAGTCGGGAAGTCTTATCGTAGATTATAAAAAAAAATAAAAAAAATAGGTGGACCACTTATGATTTACCATGGTTATCGTTAAAAGAAGTGAGCGCTCTTTGTAACATGTGGCGTAGTAGGAACATGTATATTCGCCACCAGAGTCACCGAAGTTCGGAGTATTCTTCAATCCTTCCAAATCATGTGTAGAAAAAAAAATGATTATATAAGACACTTGGATGGAGGATAGTGAAATGATGATTTAAAAGTAGGGTTTTTCAACCAGATGTAGTATGAGATGGATAGTAATACCCGGTTGAAGAGGAGGAAGAGGAAATGTATTATAAAATCACCTCATATCAGAGACATTTTTCATGAATAAAAAGAAAATAATAATAAATAAATAAATACATAAACACAGTATATACTATAAATAACACAGTGGTGGTGGAAGAGAAGACGATGGTGAGATAGAAAATGTATCAATTGTATCGAAATAAAACCATAGTGATGTGTAAGGGTGTATGTGTGTGTTATGTCTACAGTAAGCCCTTAGTCTCCCAATCTCAATACTGAGTAACTGGGAAAAGTAATCACCCAGGGTAATAATGAAAGGCTAGAGTTTACAGGTATTATCAATTCTTACTTAAAAACTTAACAATTAATTACCAGATATGAATACCCGTTATGAATCATGGAAAAAAGATAATAATGAAGACTGAGTTGTTGGAGTCTCCAAACAACAAGCAGAAAGATTAATCACTGTTTCCACAGAACCAGTTAGTGTAGATGAAGCACAATAAAAGAAAACAGAAATAAAAATATACATAGAGGCAGTAAGAAAATGAAGCAATCATAAAGAAAACACCCCCTTCCCTCACAAAAAAAAGAAGAAAAATAGTTTGCACTCGAAAACAAGCGACACCTAAATCACTCTTTATTTGACAGGCAGAGAAAAGGAGTGGGAAAACATACTCACGAGACTAGTAAATCCACGGCGATGACACAGACACACACGAAAAAAAAAGACAGATAATGAATAGAGAAAATCTCTTAAAAGGTTGAAAAACAATGTATCAAATCTTGGAAGGTATCGATACCTACGTCCTCGCCTGGTAAATTTCCAAGTCCCACTGCCTGGCCTTGAGGTGTCCGTGCTAACGACCTCAAATCAAGATGGCGCTGTGTAAGAAGGTAGCCAGTTACTGAATTAGAATCACGCCATCATTGGTAATAACAGAGGCCGGGGTTTAGAGGACAACAGTGAATAAGATAGACCGTTCGCAAAATCATATTCCAGATGGATATTGGCTTTGTTTTTCCTTTTTTTTCTTCATTGCGCTAAAGAAAAAAAAATAGGAGGAAGAAGAATTGCGTTGGGCACCCCTGGGTGGGTACATGGATGAGTTGACCGGATGAATCGGGGGATGATTATTATCGACGTGTGACGAAGAGAGAAAGAGCAGGAGGTAATATAATTATTGTTTTGAGCGCTACTGTCATCCTTTCCTCAATCACTTTTCGCTGACAGATTGACTTTTAGACTGTTTTCTTTAGACAAAAATCTAAAAAAAAAAAAAGGAACCCTCTCTCGTACCGTAAAATGATAAAAAAATAAAAATAATAATAAAGCCGTCCATGTACGGGAAGGGGGGGGGAGTCTTATTGAACAAGGACTTACAATAGATTAGGTTAGGTTAGGTTAGGTTGGTTTGGGTTGGGGTTGGTTTAGGTTGGGAAAGGTAAGTAAGTTAGGTTGGGTTGTTAGGTTTGGGTTAGGTTGGTTAGGTTAGGCCGCCCATTGACGGGGAGGAAGGGGAAAAGGGGGTTACCTTTTGTAAGGGTTTGTTCAGTAAGACTTAAAAAGTGACTTTATAATTAATATAAGGCGTCCAACCTCGGGCCCCTTTGTTTTTTGGCTCATTCTTGGGCTGGAACGTGGAAACACCCGTTCCAACCAATTAACTCTTACGCAATTACTCTTTAAAGGGGCTTTTTTTCTCGAAAAACTTTGTTCTAGCCCCCCATTGTTTTGACGTCACTACTTGCATTCAAATTTCAGCTCAATCCACAATTTTGGGATATTTACGCTAATTACTCTTTAAAGGACTTTTCTGGGAAAAAACTTTTTTTTGCACAACCCCCTTATTTTGACAGCACTACTTGCTGTCAATTTAAAGCCAACCCGCAATTTTGGAGTAGTTTTTGGCACTCCTTTCCCTCGCTGCCGTTTACCTAAGACCGGGGAAACAATTTTTCCCCCAAAAAGTGTATAACTACCCCAAATATTGTCGGATGGCAAAATTTTTGACATGCAAGTGTGCTGCCCAAAATCAATGGGGGTCGTCCCGAAAATTTTTTGCGTAACCAACCCCTTAAAGAGTAATTAGCGTAACGACTCCTAATTATTTTATTGAGCTGAATTCAACATGAAAGTTGCTGTCAAAATCAATGGGGGTCTGTGCAACAATTTTTTTGCGAAAAACAAGCCCTTAATGAGAAATTTCACGTAATAATTAATTGCCGCAAAACGCGCCAAAAGAAAAGGGGCCGGGGGCTGGACGCCTATATTGATACCTTTTTGGCTTAACTGGTTTCCCAGGGGTTTCTTATGGTAAAAAGCGCTGCTTCGCTCCTCCCAAATTAGTTTTGCAAAACTTTTTTTTTATTCCCCCCCCTGACCTAGTGTAAGCTAAATGAAATATGATCAAAAAAAAAATATATATAAAGTAACGCCCCAGCCTCTGGCCCCTTTGCTTTTGGCCATTTCTTGGGCCGGGAACGGGGAGCGAGCCCTTTCAGCCAATTAACTCATTATTTTTAATTACTCATTAAGGGCTTGTTTACGCATAATGTTTGTTTCCAACCCCCTTTAAATTTTTCTGACAGCACTACTTGGATTCAATTTCAGTCAATCCGACTAAATTGGGAAGTAGTTTGCGCTAATTACCTTTAAAGGGCTTGTTTTAAACGCAAGGAATTTTTTCAGACGCCCCCATTGTTTTTGACAGCATACTTCAGTAAAATTTTCACCTCAATTCGACAATATTTAAAGGGAGTTATCACTTTTTGGTGGAAACTTGGTTCCCGGTTCTTAGGGTAAGCGGCAGGACGAACTCGCTGCCAATTAGGGTACAACTTTTTTTTTAATTTGTTTGTACAAGTGGGGTAGGCTAAGAACACACCACACAACACACACCACACACACACCCCCTCCAACCACACCCACACACACACCCCTCACGCCTCATACGATGACTTTAAAAAAGTTCTTCTTTCAGTGCTGAAAAAGTTGACGCCACTATGCAGAGGGAGAGAGAGAGAGAGAGAGAAGAGAGAGAAAAGAGAGAGAGGAGAGAGAGAGAGAGAGAGAGAGAAGGGGAGAGAGAGGGGAGAGAGAGAGAAGAAGAGGGGAGAGAGAGAGAGAGAGAAGAAGAGAGAGATAAGAGAGAAAGCATGATTAAAAAACAGGAGGTAAAAAAAGGGGAAGGGAGGGGAAGGGAAAGAAGGGGGGCGGGGAAGGGAGGGAGGGGGGGGAGGAGGGGGGGGAGGGAGGAGGGGGGGGAAAAGGGGAGGGAGGGAGGGAGGGGGAAAAGGGGGGGAGGGAGCAAAAGGGCGGATTTTTAAAATTTCACAACTTTCTCTGATGTCATCATAGGAAAGGAATAAATACCGTTAAGTCAGAGGTCACTGGGTACCCAAACGTCCCATTCGCTGGGTGGGGACTCTTCATTAAATCTAGTACAATGCTGGAGGGGGCAAAACCCCATTCTAAAAGCGGGAACCGGAAGTAAATCCCGTTAGAGTCAAGGGGTCATGGGGGAACCCAAAGTAAAATCCCTTTAGGGGTCAAGAGGTCATTTTGGATACACCGGGTGCGCTTCACTAAAGTAGTATTTAAAATCTTTAAAAATGCATATACAATGCGGGAGTAACACACATTCACAAAAGCGTGGAACCGGAAGTAAATTCCGTTGGGGTAAAAGGGTCACTGTGGGGGAACCAGGAAAAAAATACGTTAAGGTCATGAGGTAAAAAAAAAAACAGTTAGGGGGTCAATGAACCCGGGGAAAGTAGGGGGTCATAAACCCAAGTTAGGGGTCAAAGTCAATAGCTCCCAGTGGCTATCGTATCTACCACATACATATACATCATTTTATATCTTACATAAATACATTACATATATCATTACTATATATACATTAAAATTATTTTTAACAAAACATATTCGTTATAATATATATAAAATTTTTATACATAACATAACATACATATAAAATATAATATTACATATACATATATCAACTTATAACATATCCACATATATAAATACTATATATACATACTACACATATAAACAAATATATATATAAAATTAAAATATATATATAATATTTATTATATTTTAATTTTATAATATATATATATTAATTACATCAAGCGGGCAGTATTTAAATACTTTTTATTTAAATACGTTTTAAATACATTTGTGTATTTTAGAAAGTTTTTAAATACTGGTTGTCATGTTTTTAAATAGATATTTAAATATTTTTTGATTTTTAATGGGGGTTTTTTAATAAGCTCACGCTCAACCCTTTTTTCTCGCGCTGTCATATCCACTGCCCTTTGGCTGAATGATCATCTTTCCGTAAATTCCCTTGCTTTTTCGGACATTCAGAATTAAAACCCTTTCAATAAAAACAGCTGAAAAAGTTCCTAATAAAAAATTATTTTTATCTTTTATTTTGAGCATTGGAAAAAATAGGGCAAACAATTGAATACTTGAAAACTCAATTTTAAAAAATCGTCTTTTCATAATAACGCAAGTTCAAGCAAATGAGGCTTCAGGAAATATCTCCCTTATTAAGCATTCACTGAGTACCTATTTTGGTGGTCTGTCTGTCTTGCGACAACTTTTAAACCCAAGAAGTCTTTTTAAAAGTGTTTGGCACCTCGAAAACAGTACGGGAGGAAGACAGTTAAAGCGTTTTTTTTTACATGCGGGGCTCCGCCCCCTCCTGTCCACCTAAATGCCCTTTCCCCCCTCTGAATAAATAAACCAACCCTTTTCTCTAAATACCCTATGTCCTCTGGTTTATCCTATTGTAACAAGGAGGGGGGGGGGCCCCCCCCTCTCAAACTTCGTCACACCTAACGGCCGGGGCTATGGGAGGGACTGCAAGAACTTTACTGCTTGCAGGGCTTTATTAGAAAACTACTAT
Organism: Chionoecetes opilio; assembly: GCA_016584305.1. Taxonomy (NCBI): domain Eukaryota; kingdom Metazoa; phylum Arthropoda; class Malacostraca; order Decapoda; family Majidae; genus Chionoecetes; species Chionoecetes opilio. The sequence continues at coordinate 308,835 of JACEEZ010020257.1, forward strand.
ACCCACAGTAAAATAGGACTGCACGTCGGGGTACTAACTACACGCGCCACTCCGATCCGCCCCAACAAAAAAAAGTCCAGTAAAAGCGGGGGGACTATACACAAATGGGGGGAAATTTTCACAAAGCAGGGTGAATAAGGAGACTCTCTTTAGGGGGAAACGGTAGGGGGAGGGGATGCCACGAATTTTCGAGGGATAGAGATGTGATAATAACGGATGATGTAGTTATAGGATGACACCCTCTGGTATTGAAATTTAGGAGAAAGAGATTGGGCCTGAGGTAAGGGGCGGCGGCGCTGAGTTTGCCCCCCCTGTGTCGTGTAAACAAAAAGTGGGTGATAGCAATCCTGCCACGGGATGCTAAAACGTGGCCCCAGCTCTTTTTTGGGTTAAATTTTCGTCGTAAGAGAGACATATACCCCCAAAATGGGTATCGTGAATGCTTAATACAATTAATTTTCCTAAAAGCCCTCATTCGCTTCAACTTGCGTATTTTCATGAAAAGACATTTTTAAATCGATTTTTTAAAAGTATTAAATTGTTTTGCCAAAATTTTCCCAAGTGCCAAAATAAAATAAAAAACTTTTTTTTTTATTAAGAACTGTTTCATTTTGTTGTTTAAAGGGGAAATTCTATTGTCCCAAAAAGTACAGGAATTTTACGGTAAATGATAGATCATTCACCTAAAAGGGCAAGGAAGTGGTGCGCGAGAACTCTGGCGGCTTAGCTTCGAAAACCCCCCATTAAATGTTTTAGATATCTTATATAAAAATGTAAAACTTTTTTCAGTTAATTTGGGCCAAAAAACCCCGCCCAAACTTTTGGGTAATCCTGATTTACAGTGAACCATGTTTCCGCTTTAAAGGGAAATTTCCTTTTTTTAAGGGAAAATATGGGCCTGAAAGGAAATTTCAAGGGCCCCCAACATTTAAAGAAATCCTAAAAAACCCTTTTTTGGGGCCCTTTTGAAATTTGTGAAATTTTAAAAAGTATTTAAAAATTTTTTAAAATACAATTGATATAATTTATTTAGTATTTAAATACTTCTAAAATGTATTCAGTATTTAGTGTATAGTGTTTTAGTCTGATGGGGATAAAAATAATTAGCTAGATTGTTTTATTAGCGAGAAGGACGAAAAAATGTACGCCAGAACTCTTGAAAACCGTAATTCTTCCTTTTTTTTCAAAAAAAAAGATTAAAGGTCTAGATTACAAAAAAATGTAAAAATTCAGCCTTTCCTTGCCTCTCATGGTTGGCTGAAGAGAAGGGAGAACATGTATGTCTTGTCTTTTATTGGAACTCCAAACGTGACGTGACGTACGTCATGTTCATGGGTTTTATTGGGAAAAGACTCTCATTTTTGGGCGGATAACTTTTGGTCAACGAAAGACACCACTGACTAAGTGGCGAGGCCACCTCACGATTCAAACTCCGGGAAAGAGTGGAAACGAAAAAGGAAAACAGGGGAAACACAGAGACAGAGTGAAGACATTGAACTTCTACACGCGAGTAAACACAGAGTGAAAGTGGGGCCCCTGAATCTAAAAGTGAAAAAAGTACTTTGTTATCCTTTATTAAAACCAAAAAGAAAACCAACGATTACCCCACCCATGCATGACCAACGTGCATGCAAACGGTGCTTAGCAAAAAAAAAAAACCCCCACAAACGGGCGACAGAGGTGCCATTTTAACAGTTGTGATAGGGGTGGGTTTTTAAAACCCACGTAAAATAACCCAAAGAACGGAAAGCATAAGAAACCAAGAAAAGCTAGAAACGAAGAAGAAACAAAAGAAAACAAGGAAAACCCCGCGCGGCCAGCTCAACCCCCCGCATGGACCGACACCAACACACAGCCGCCTACCTAACCCTCCGACCGACGCCGTTCGCTAACCTCTCAAATAAATAGGCCTACACAAACCCTCGCTGCCATACCTACTAAGCCGCTACTACCCCCCACCCATACCCAACTCACACACTCCATTCCTACTCGCCCCCTTTTTACGCCTTAGAAAGAAACCCCGCAGTAAGAAGAAAAAAGAAACACAAAACACAAGCAAAAAACCAAAAGCAGGAAAGAAACGGGAAAAACGAAGAAAAACCAAGAAAAGAAAAGCCCCGTCACGACATCCTACGCCCCCACCACCAGCAGCCCAGCACAGACTCGCCCTCCCGTTGGGGGACCAAACACCCCTATCCTTCACCCCCACCCCACAAAATTTCAATCAACCCAATACCCTCCTGTGAATTTTTATAACTTCCTTTAAGCCAGGTGTTATCTATATATGTGTTCTTTTAACAAATTCCCCTCCTTTTAGCGGTTTCCTAGTGTGAGGTGAGGTGAGAAGGAATTTAAAGATTTTCCGCCTCTGTATTGGGTGTACCCACCCCGCTGCCATCATCCAAACCCCAAGGTTTTAGATATTCCTCTGCTCTCTCCCCTCTCATAAATCCCCAGGTATGAAGCCTTAATATTCTGTAAATTTTCCCGGGCCCCCTAAAGAGTTCGAAAAACAGCTAAAAGAGTCCATGTCCTAGATCATTCGTAGGCTCATTCAGAAAAATACAAATAAACATGGGGGATGAAGAACAAAAAGGATTGTTAGACATGAGATTTTTCCCTCTGCCCCCGGGGTACCTAAGTTTTCTGGGGAGCGAACCGATTGAAATAAATAAATTCCTGCTTAGAGTGGCACCCTGATTGCAAAAAAGAAACTTACCTCAAAAAGATTGAAGATAGATGCTTAAAAAACATGTAACGCCAAAAACGGCAGGGCAAGGCATGTTATCTGTTACAGAAAATTAAAGAGCTAGACGATTACGACGCTTTTTCGGTGTTCAGACGGCCTTCTCAAAAAGTGCCCAAGACCCCCCCCGGGGGCTTTGGTTAAATGCTTGCCTTAAACGCCTGCTCCAACTATTACAGAGTTTTTGAAAAGCTTGATCGGGGGGAAAGGATATGGAGAAACTGCTCAGGGCCCCCAGTGGACACTGCCACTGGACGTGACCACATTCAGTACACTATATCTAAATTAATCTTTATCGAAATTTTAAGTGATTGTGATGACTTTTTCAAGCGAAAAGGGTGTACAAGGATTTTAAGGGAAAAACCCGTCCTTAGGAGAAATTGATTGCATGCAAAAGGTTTCCCCAGACAAAAACCTCGACACACTCGTATTGTGCGATACGACAAACCCCCACCCCCGCCCAGGCTAGTAATCGGGAACACTTAAGTAGGTCTTTATCACGTATGGGGGGCCCCCCAGAAAACAGCCCCGCGCTCTCATGGCAACGCCCCTCAGTTGATGTTTTCTGGGCGCCCGGGGCCCGGGGCCACGTCGCGATGGATTGTTACAATTCAACCTTGCGGTATTGTCAATATACAGGACACAGGAAAAAGAAAGCTACCAGGCCCCTTTGGGGTCCCACCACAAATACATAGGGCCCAAAAACCCGAGATTGTCGCGCGCGGGGAGCTAACAAACCTTTGAGCTCAAAAATTTTTTACAGGACCCCCTTCGTAGTAAGCACAGGGAAAGGGAAAACTACCTTCAAAAAAAATCAAAAAAACCGACAACTGAAATTAGAGAATGTAAAAAAGAAACAAAAATGATAATCCCGATAAACAAGCACCCTGAAGGTCCATTGATTGAAGGCAAAGTTTACCCACGCCCCACTCAGATTTTCCCAGCACGATCCATGGTGAACATAATAAAAAATCTTACGTTTTTAAAAAAAGTAAAAACCAGGGGTTAAGTTTTTGACCGTCCATAAAACTGCAAGGCGTACAGGAAAAATTACGTACAGTTTGAAAAACCCCAAATCACTGCTACTTTGGGATTATTTTTATTTTCCTATAAACCCCGTGGTGGTAGACAAACCATTTTTCCCGGGGATTTGTTAAAGTTTTGCTACAAAGCCGAGCAAGAGATCACAGTATCCACCAGACCCTGGTGTTCACTTTCAAAAAAATTCATCCCATTTCTGAATCCCGAACCCTTTATGGCGTACTAAAAAAGAAATCAATTATGCTATTAACCACCCATAGCGTGGGGAGCGCGCCAAAAGGGGGTACTGTAACCCCCAAAAGAAAAAAAATTACTTCTCAAAAGGGCCCCGAACTCCTCACACTGCACCCAAACAGATGATAGTGGAGTCCCCCCAAAAACACAAAAGCTCAATACCGCATGAAAATTTTCCAAGTTAGTAAATGCCTGAGACAGCATCAAAGGGGAAAAAGTTAAGACCCGATAAGTTGGAAAAATTTTTCGGACATTATGAGTCGACGCATTGCATGCCATGTCAATTAAAAAGGTGACACTGGGGTTAAAAGGATTAAGCAGGATACAGAATATTTCAATGCCAGAATCCATCAAGTAAAAGGAAAACCCAACTTGATTCCGCTGTTTATAAATCGAGATGGGAAAATTTAAAATTTAGTAATGAGTACACTGAATAAGAAAATCACTTTGAAAAAAGGGAAACCCCGTGGACTTCCCCCAAATCTGTAAACACCCAAATTTAAAAAAGTAAATAAACCTAGAAATCAATAAAGCAAAAAGACCCATTCGTCTCTCAGTCCAAAAAGATGTAGGGTTGGGGGAGATCTCCTCAAACCACCTTAAACCTAACCCCGCCGACCTGATTTTGAGCACGAACTCTTTCACGTTAAGAAAAACAGCACGCAAAAGCCTTTCCAAAAGGGCCCCTTTGGGAAAGATGACGTGTTGAAAACATCAAAAAAAATTTAATCAGGTACACAGCCGATTTATTACCGCATTAGATTTTCCGCATTCAACTCGCCACAGTAAAACAATTGATATGAAAAGCTCCCCAAAAAATGTGATTGAACCTATGTAGTGAGTGGGAAATTTCCTCTTATCCTAGTACCAAGTCAACGGTTCAGTACGCCCCGTCTCGACTACAGGAGTTAAAAAAAACGCCCTATCCCCAAACGTCTACCATTACCGTAATCTCTGACATTCTTCGCATCTAGGAACAAAAATAAACTATTCACCAATAACTAAGTCACCTTCTGCAGATAAAATGCAGGGTAATCTAAAGACTGACAGCTTTTTCCACCCGATGGGCACACAGATTTAAACGCATCATTTTGATTATCAAACAGCCTTGCGTACATGAACTGATGAACCAGTTTGCAAGGGCTTATAGAAACACAGCAAGTGTATTCCTAGACGCCATACTCATATATCAAACGAAAAGAACATTTTTGAACTAGACTTGGGGTTTTCTCTAGCTAGCTCAGCCGGTTGAAATGAAAAAAGAGAAATTACTTTCCACAAGACAAGGTTATTTACCTAAAACACCAAAAAGATAAACATGGATTAAGAACAGTACAGTCCCAAAATCGATCCGTAAAAAATTTTCCCCGTGCCAACCCCAGTTGAGAAAATAAGGATTTTTCCCTTTGGCTAACAGGTTACTAAGAATCTTTATAAAGGGATACGCCGAATTTAGCAAAACCCCAAACCCTATTGAAAAAGAATCGACTTTTACTTTTGGGGCCGCTCAAGAGAAAACTTTGAAACGCTCAATCGAAACTAACCAATTCCCAGTACTAAACTTCCCAATTACACGAAAGAATTTTTTCCTATGCCCGACGCCCCAATAAGGGCCCAGGAGGGAAAATTTTAAAGCAAGAAAGAAAGGAACGTTCCAACCGTACTTATGCTCTAACTATCCAACCGCGAAAGAATTCAGCATCTAGAAGTGAGACTTTAGCAGTAATAAACGTCAAAAAAATTTGAGACCATTGCTAGGGTCAAGATAAAGTGTGGACGACCCACAGCAAAACATAACCGTTCAAGCAAAACCTCGAGGCGCTCGCCAATGGTTCACGACATTTCAGAATTCGAAGTCAGTTTTGAATTTTACCAGGAAAGAAAAACGTAGCCGGACCACTCTCAAAGGGAAAATTAGCCCAGAACAGAGGTAAAGACCTCAATTACTTTATGACCTTCATATTGAAGAATTAATCACACTAGATACGACCTAGTCCGCACAGAACTGGAAAAGGGATCCATGTGGGACAAGTAAAACGTACCTAACGACCCACAAATATAAGAACCCCAACTCCCGCTAAAAAACAAATAAAAATTTCGAAATTGCAAAGAATTATTAACAGAAAAGCAGAAATATAATGCAAAACGTAAAACCCAGGTATGTGAAACTTAAAACCCTCAACACTAGTCCCAGAAGTATTAAAATCTCCATAACAGTGGGCCCCAAGCGGACACCCCGAAAAGATAAAACTTACAAGCAACAAACTAAAGTACTTTTGGGCCCCGGGATGAGAAAAACAATATTCCCCGTAGATAAATGCACTTGCCCGAAGTAAGGGTAACACGCGTTCCCCAGCACCAAAGCTAACGTCCCTATAAACCCCCGAAACCATGGAAAAAAGTTCCATCGATACACTCGGCTTCCCTGTCAAAAATGGTCAAATACTTTCTATCGCCATCGATTTTTTTTCCCCCATATTCACTACAGCCCTAAAAAAAAGGCTGAAACGGTCGCTCATAATATGCGAACAAATCTTTGCAATTTCACGACACCAAAGGTAATTGTGTCAGACAACGGTACAGAGTTCAAATCAGATACTAGAAGGACTTGTAAACTATTTAACATCAAGAAAAAAATGTACAGCCTATAGACCTCAGAGTAATGGAGTATAGAAAAACTGAAACGCAAAGTAAAACTTGTTTTGAGGATCTAATTGTCCTACAGTATGGCTGGGATACGTGGATCCCCCATTCAAAAGTGCACTGACTCCCAATTAACTCAGCCCCCGAGAAAAAGTCCATTACATATTTTTGGGGAAGATAAAGTTCTTCCATATAAATCTTAGATGCAGAAAACCCCAAACCGTGTATAATCAGGTGATTCTGGCAAATAATTACACAAATTTCAAGTCTTCCCAAGAGTAAGAAGCCCAGAAAACTCAGAGGAAAGCAGAAACAGCAACATAAAAGGCCGGATGTAAAGTTTCGAAAAGGAGATTTAGTAATGGCAAAACTCCATGTACCTATCCCCACAGTAAAAGCACACCCAAATTTAAAAAAGTTCTTATAAATAAATTTCAATGCAGGAGGAAAAAAGTTCAAGATTCAACTCTAGACTTGAGAGGGAAAAAACAAAATATAATCACCTTAAAAAACAAAAATTTCTAGAGAGCCCAGATAGAACAACACATAACGACGTAAAAAAGGGCACCTAAAATTTAATAGAAAAACAAAAATAAATACACCAAAAAGTAATTAACTTTAAATGACACAAATGAAAAAACATGAGAAGAAAAAAATTGCGCAGCTATTCAAAAAATTAGTGAAAAGGATTCCAAACCAAGTTATGTTATTTTTAACGTACAAAATTCTCTTACAAACGAATTTGAAACATATTTAAATGATTTGTTATTTGGGAACTAGGGGTAATTGTAACCCCTTTTACAGAAAAAACCTGAGGTTGTTGACATGCTTTTGTTAGATGCCTAACACCGGCCCGGGACCCTGTGGGCCCAAACTTAGTTAGGAAGGTAGAATTTTTATTGTTGTTAACCTCTGTTGAAACCCCTTGGAAAAAAGAAAAGATTATCTACAAAAGAGCCACCCTGAAAGAATCAAGGACAGAAAAACTGTGAAAAGAAAAGCTTAACAGTCAAATTGGGACATCCGTTAAATTGTACTACTATTAATTACTTATTGGATCCTAGAAATGTTCTTATGTACAAACCCCTAACATCAAATTGCTCATCACCAAACATGTTCTTCTGAGCCGACCCTGTTAGGTTTCATTTGCAACGTAACATAATTAATAAATTAGATGGTATAATATGATAAACGTAACTGTTTTTAGATTCATCAGGAATTATGAATTAAAATAAAAATTTCTATTATTCTCACATTATGAAACAAAGTCTTTTCGGGACGACAAGCGGTAGCCTGCCCAGCCCTGTAATAGGGGTTTTACTCTGAATAAAGGAAAAATTTTAGCTAGATTTATTTATTAGCAAGAGAGAGGAGAGCGGAAAATGTCGCCAAATTCTTGTAAAACCGTAATTCTTCCTGCTTTTCAAAACAAATTAAAATCTAATTACGAAAAATGTAATTCAGCCTTTCCTTTCCTTTCATGATTGGGTAAAGAAAAGGGGGAAAAATGTATGTCTGCTCTTATTGGGAAATCCAAAACGTGACGTGACTGACGTCATGTTCATAGGTTTTGTTTGGAAAAAACTCACTTTTTGGGGGGATAAATTTTGGGCCCAAAGACCAACGTGACTGGTGTCGAGGCCCCCTCCGATTCAAACATCCGTGGCAGAGTGAACACGAGAGACGAGTAACCGAGAGACGAGTTAAGACATTGAACTCCTCACGCGAGGAAAAACAGAGTGAAAGTGGGAGTCCCGAATACTAAAATGAATGAATATTTTTTTTTCCTTTTTAAAACCAAGAAAAAAACAAACTATTTTTTCCCCCCCTGCTGACCAACGTGCAAAGGCAAACGGTGGGTTACAAGAAAGCGGGACTAACATGGCGACGAGGTGGGCCCCTAACATTATATTTAAAAACATTTTTCCCCCTTATTTAGTATTTAGTATTTAAATACATTCATGTATTTAGTGCCCCTCGATATACAAACTATTACATATACATTTAATATACATAGTAAATGTATATATATATTATTTTAAAATATATTTATATATATATATAATTGGTAATTGTTTAATAGATATTTTAAAATATATATATATTTTATATTAATATAAAATATAATATATTTTATATATTTTTTATTTTTTTTATATTTTTTTATATTTTTAATTTATATTTTTTATATATTTTTAAAAATATATTAATATATATATATATATATATATTATTATATATAATATATATATATAATATATATAATATATATATATTTTTTTAATATATTTAATAAAATATATTTGTAATATATATATTTTTTTAAAATATTATATATATATATAATATAATTTATTTTATATAAAATATTAATGTCTGTATATGTAATATTTATATGCATATAAAAAAAAAATTTCTCACAAGGACTGGCCCCAAAGACAACAAAAATGGGAACAAAAAGCCCGTTAGTTGCCATCCCCATAAAGAAACGTAAGAGAATAAAAAAAAGAGGTGCCCAAATTTGATCGGAGGGCTTTTTTCTCTTTTCTTTATAAATTTAAGTCGTGGAAATGGAAAATAGAAACAGGGGAGAGTTTAAGATTTACCAGTGAAAGGGATGAAAAGTAAAATCTGTTTCCTCCGCCAAAGAAGTTGGGGGGCTTGTTTTCACCCCGTCTGTCTGTCTGTCTGTCTGTCTGTCTGTCTGTCTGTTTGTTATGTACGGATTTCTCAAAAGGTTTTCCAATAGTTTTGACCCAAAATCGGTATCCAGTCTTTTTGGGTTTAAGGAAGAACTGTTTAATTTTGGATGAAATCTATTGCAACTGTTCCCCGGGAACCCCAATTGTAAATATTCGCCGGGGGTTACCTCATACTGGTGTTATATATATTAAAATAAAATATATATATATATATATATATATTATATATATATATAATATATATATATATATATATAATAATATTATATTTATATATATATATATATTTTATATTAAAATATATATTATTTTTAATATATATAAATTTTATTATATATTAATAATATATATTATATATTCGTATATTTTGATTAAAATTCGGGCGGAGGTTGCCTCTACTGAGTGCCCCCCCCCCCCCCCCCTATTAATCTTGCATTAGGAGATGGACATAAAAGGGGTGAGAAAGTAAAAGTCTTGTGACAGGCCGCGGGAGGGGGGGGGGGCATGCAGTTAGCATGTTCAAAAA
>JACEEZ010020258.1:0-22500 GCA_016584305.1 Chionoecetes opilio
AAGAGGTGGTGGGGTTAAGATTTTAGAGAAGAACAATTCCGTCTACAGTAGCTGCAATAGAATGGTTTGAAAGGAACTTAAGATGAAGGTACAGAGAGAAGATAGAACCGAATGAGGGTAGTTTGGAAATAAAGATTTGTGCCAGACTCTATCAAAGCTTTTGATATGTCAAGGGCAACAGCAAAAGTTTCACCGAAACCCTAAAGGAGGATTACCAAGATTCAGTTGGAAAGCTAGAAGATCGCCAGTAGATCGCCCTTTACGGAAACCGTACGACGATCTGATAGAAATTGTGAGCAGATAGATGCTTAAGAATCTTCTTATTAAGTATAGATTCAAAAACTTTAGAAAGGCAGGAAGTCAAAGCTATAGGACGGTAGTTTGAAGGATTAGAACGGTCACCCTTTTTAGGAACAGGTTGGATGTGAGCAAACTTCCAGCAAGAAGGAAAGGTGAAGTAGATAGACAAAGACGAAAAGTTTGACCAGGCAAGTGCAAGCACAGAAGCACAATTTTTGAGAACAATAGGAGGGACTCCTTCAGGACCGTAAGCTCCGAGGATCTAGGCCAGGGGCAAAGAAAACGTCGTTCCGAAGGAATGACGGAATGAAGGAATATAAGGAATATTAAAGAAGATATTAAGAACGAAGCATGAAGGAATATAATATATATATATATATATATATATATATATATATATATATATATATATATATAATATATATATATATATATATATTTTTATATATATATAGTATATATATCATATATAATATATATAATATATTAATATATATATATATGTACCTAACCATGTAACAAAAATGTGTAATACCTGTTAGACCTGTGAAGATTTAGCTTTTCCAAAAAATGTAATCTGCAAAAAATGTAATTTCATTTTCCAAAGGCTTATTGAAAAGTGCTAAAAGTGTAAGAAGTGCTGCTAGTGGATGTGCCGAGATCTGTTAATCAAAGTTATGACTCGCAGGAAAAAGAGGTCAAAAGTAATGAAAAAGGGAAGCTAAAATGTAGAAAACCGAAGTAAATATTTTTTGTGGTGAGGAAAATTGTAAAAAAATAATAGCGCGTTCTACCCTGGGTTGTATGAGGTAAGGTGTATCTGGGCCGGGGTGGTGAGATGTGTTGATCCACCACTGTAATTCCCCGGGCCCATCTTCAGCCCTGCTTGTGGTTATGGTGATAGAGGAATTCCCGTCACACTTTAATGAGTTTACTGAGGGAACCACCCCTTTCGTGTAGTGGTTAGCCCTCGATTTTAAATCTGCCAGCGTTGGGAGCTCAAATAAACATCAGGACGTGGTCTAAGCTATGACTACAACTCCCGAAACGACCATCTGCTGCGGAAACGAATGAAGGTTGAGTGTGCTGCAAATGGGAGGGTGACTGAGGTTGAGTTCCTGACAATTTATTTTTTATGTTTGTTTTAAGCGACAGGTCAGGGGTCCGGGATTGTCAACTGAGCCATCGAGTGTACGAGATCCGCTTGGTTATGACGGATCGTTCGAACTTTCACGTGATTGCAGGTTGGGGTGAGCACGGAGAAGAAGCTTTGTAAAAGGTGCCAGGGTTGGCTCACCTGGAGAATATTGTATTGTAACGGGTCTAAAAGGGACCCCCATGTTACAGGTAAAGACCAATAATTTCTAGAATTGATGGAAAGGCCGAGGGTAGAGGTAAAGTTGGTTATCCAGGTAGAACTGGGCTGCTCCATAGTAACAAATTCAGGATAACGCTTATTTAATAGAGAAAAGCTGTCCAGACGTAAGAAAAGCCTTTTCCGGAGGAGAGAGCCGTGTAATGCCACGATTGTTCTTGATTACAGTATGCCCCTTGGCTTAAATCTCCCGCGCAGTGACGTAAAGAATCCGTGGCGCTCATTACCATGACAACGCTGAATAGTACAGTTTCATTTTAAATACAAAAACTTAAGAGACCAATTTTTTCAGGCAACCCTCTTATCGACTTAGAATCGATCATAGTATCATAGTAATTTTATCCTAATAAGTTCGATGAACGAAATTCGTCATGGCAGTAGTATTTTTCCGCTAATTTTCCTTCTCCTTTTTCGGCGGTAATCAATTCCTCATTAAATCACTCCGTAATTTCATTAAATAAACCATCCGGTGTTTACGTTCGTGAATGTTTTTCTCACATCTGAATCAGCTTATAATAAGTTAGGTATATCCACGAGGATAAGTAGTGAGGTCACAGTAATGTATAATGGAGCGAAAAATGTAGCCTCGAGAGACGGGTGTTAAGCGTATCACAGTGGGTGGAAGAGACCTAAAGACAGCCTTGAGCCATACCACGCCACCCACACGCTACTCAGCCCACCCAGTATATTCCAGATTACAGTATCAGACATGGTAACCACATAGCCTAAAAGCCACTATCATCACCGTGTGTGTGTGTTAACAGGCAACAGACTAACACTAAACATGATAGTTTTGAAGTTTTTGTTGGAAGGCCATTATAATGTTTAAGTTTTATCTCCGGGGGAGCGAGATACAAGGGACCCCAGATGTTCCGTGTTTTATATATGACGCTTTTTGTCGTCACAGTGTCTATGGGCAGGTGCTTAGACCCCCCAGTAGTAATCCTAGCAAATATTTAGAGGTGTAATATTTTTTTTTCTTTATAACCAATGTATCTTGATCTCTATTCATGTTTTGATCAGTAAGACAGTGATCAAAATTATGTATGTACAAATATGTACTCAAAGTCTGAAAAAATTATACTTTAAAATTAAAATGAAAGACGTTTTTGGTTGTAACCTGGTGTTCTTCAAATGTGTGTTGAAGTTTTCTCTTCCATGCCTCCATCAACTATATATATATATATATATATATATATATATATATATATAATTATATTATAATATATATATATATATATATATATATATATATTATATATATATATATATATATATTATATATATATATATATATATATATATATATATATATATATTATATATATATATATATATATATATATATATATATATATATATATATATATATATATATATATATATTATATATATATATATATATATATATATATATTATATAATATATATATATATATATTATATATATATATATTTATTATATATTAATATATATATATATATATATATATATATATATATATATATATATATATATATATATATATATATATATATATATATTGAAAATTTGTTTATTACTTCGCCTGCCTGGAAAAAATCCTAGGAATAATTTATAAGAGCTGGGTTTAGCTTGGCAAACCGAGTAAGCCACATCTATGTGGCGCAGTGAGAAGGATTCGAACATTCACAATTTACATGAGATTCTTATCTCCTGTTAAATCAGGATCAATTTCTCTCTCTCAGATGCTTTGTCTATAGAGGAGTTGTATCCACGTTTGTATGGAGTATGTCTCATGTTTGAGGGCAATGCTGCTTCACTTTTTATATTATACCGTTGCTATATGTTATTGTCACATATGTTGCTATATGTTGTTGTCACATATGTTGCTATATGTTGTTGTCACATATGTTGTTATATGTTGTTGCATAGATAACAGTAGAACTGGATGAGACACTCGCCAACACCGCGCGCTGGACGCTGCAGTACTGGCCCCATGGCCAGTCTGCTGGCCCATTCACTTGCTGCATATGACTATCATATAGACTGGTTTATCAGTATATATGATATACTGTTATCTTCGTAAATGTTTGTTCTATAATATTATCAAATAAAAAACTGTAAAACACGCTAAAGAAATGCCAGTACGAGACTCTGAAGAAATATGCATGAACTTAATATTCACTTAAACTCTTCGCCATTTAAACTTTGCGAATCAACTTTTATCATGAAGGGTATCAATAGAAGCGCAATTGTATTAGCTTGCCATTAATATATTTCGTTTTCTGATTAATTATTTAGAACTATGCATAAATTAGCATTAAATAAATAAATAGAATCATGAATCTGGTAATTTTCCCGATTGATGAGGTTATTTATTTAGTTAACGCTAATTTATACATGATGCTAATGCATTTTATCAAAAAAATAAGATATATAAGTAAATAGATAACATCATCAATCAGGAAAATTACCCGATTGATGATTGTATTGATTTAGTTAACGCTAATTTATGCATGGTGGTAATTCATTTATCAGAAAACTAAATATATCAATGGAAAGCTAATAAAATTGCGCTTCTTTTGATACCCTTCATGATAAAAGTTGACTCGCAAAGTTTTAAATGGCGAAGAGCTTAAGTGAATATTAAGTGCATGCATATTTCTTCAGAGTCTCGTAATGGCATTTCTTTAGCGTGTTTTACAGTTTTTTATTTGATAATATTATAGAACAAACATTTACGAAGATAACAGTATATCATATATACTGATAAACCAGTCTATATGATATATGCAGCAAGTGAATGGGCCAGCAGACTGGCTATGGGGCCAGTACTGCAGCGTCCAACGCGCTTCGTTGGCGAGTGTCACATCCAGTTCTACTGTTATCTATGGTTGTTGTTGAATTTTCACCTCCGTGGTGTAGTGGCTAGCGTGCCCCTGGCTACGAATCTGCTGGCCCTGGTTCGAATCCGGTCAAGGGCTAGTTGGTAACCAGCCATCCTAGCTGTTCCTCCTCCTTTTCGGGGTTGAAAATGGGTACCCGGGGAAACCTGGGGAAGGTAACTGTGGTAGCCCGGATGTTACACTAGCCGTGTGTCCCGGGGTAACGGGTCCTTACCCAGCACAGGCTCAAAGGACTAATGACACATATATGAGCACCGGTGGCCACCCGCAGCATAGAGTATGCCCCAACTTTATCTTTTTACCTTTATATGTTGTTGCTATATTAAACCGTTATTTACATGGTTATTGCTTCGAACAGTTAGCTACATTCGTTCTTCCCTCTGGTGACACACAAGATATTCTCTATATTATCATCCTTCGTCTGTCAATCTTACTTATGCAAGATTTAACCAGTATCTGCGAAGTTTCATCCTCTTCCCTCTTAACTCTGGAAATCTTATCCTCGCGTTTTGTCAATATTCTTACAGCATCCTGATACATCATAAATCTTTCAAATGTTGAGTACCAAAGCACCTCCCAAACAAATTTGTCATCCGTCTTTGGAAATCTCTTGATATCTGCAATACGAGGACTACCAATAGTATGTTTTTTTAAAGCTTTATTAGTGTACCCTATGACTTGCTTCATATGATGTAAAGAAGATTAAAAATATAATACTGATGGTAATGCTAAAAAATGCCCTGTCATCCCGACAGGAACTGGTTAGATTCGGTAGCTACTGATCGTTTCACCTAGGATGTTAATTATAATTTCAGAAATTGTTTGTTATGAGTATTTCTGCAGTTGTTATACATTACAGACCAAATCAATGATGGACTCGATGTGTGATTGAATAGCTTCTTTAGGATGCTTTCTGGCAGTCAGTGATAAAAAGGTTAAAACTTTAACTCAACAAAATGGATGATTTGAAATTATTTGGGATAGAGATTAACAAATGAATTTTCGGATAAAAAACAATCCTTTCAACTGGCTGAAATATTGAATATATGAGACTGAATATATTGCAGAGTTGAAAAAAGAAATTATGCACCTACTATAAAAAAAAAATATCCAGTGTCACTCTTGCAAATGTACTGTGCGTGTAAGTATAAATAAACAAAATTCGACAGCTTAAATCCCTCAAGGTAATGAAAAAGATACATTGTTAGCGTTGTAGGTAGGTAGGACCTATGTGTCTAATTGAAAGAAGACCTAAAAAGGTATTGTTCCATGGTAACTGAATGTTGCATCATGCTAGATAAATACATGACATATAGGCTCTATATCAATTAGACTTCTAGGTCCTACCTACCTATAACGCCAACAACAATTGATTGAACATTCAATTATAATATTGTCACAATAAAGACTAACTGCTTCTTGAGAGCAACACTTAAGATGAAAACAAATGTAGCAACACAGTATATATATGAAGACACATTACACCGATTTGGCGTTGTATATCTATTCATTATTTAATAAGCTTGGTCTTTATAAGGACAGCGACAGGCATGCAGGGTCTCCAGGCACATGGATATAAGGCTGACGGCATATCCACCAAGGAGCATCACGAACATGACCTGTTGAAGTGATAAGAGACGATTAAAGACATGCAATAATGGACAACGCCAAACGACAGGACTATCAACGTTTTGATTTTGGCTACTCTTGCCCATTATGTTACGATTTGCATTCCTAATGTAATGAATGCGAAAATTTTATCTTAACTGACTGACCCTAGAGCATATATTTTGCTTACTATCCCACCATAATACAGACCAATATTGATCTACCATGGTTCTGCAGGCGTTCTGTGAGGGAAGAATACCAATGATGAGATTGTTCCTAAATCACATATACTTCTGAAGGAAACATATATATATATATATATATATATATATATATATATATATATATATATAATATATATATATATTATATATATATATATATTATATATATATATATATATATATATATATATATATATATATAATATATATATATTATATATATAATATATATATATATATATATATATATATATTACAGACCATTACAGGTGAGTTTTCAACATAACGGAGAGTAACATACATATATTATGTATATACAAATGTTATATGTAAAATACAATTAGGTGCAGGAGGACTTATACCGGTGTGATAAGTGGTGAGAAGGCCGTGGCGACTACTATCACCAACGGTGGTGGTGATCGCCCGTTGTCTGGTGGCAGCGACGGCCTTTCCAAAAGGAGATGGGAAAGGTGAGGGTGTGGTTCCCCCAACCAACAACTTTTTGTTTTTTTTTTTGACCCCTTGAACATCCACCAAGAGGTTTGAAAGTGCCCTCAAGGAAGTCTTGCTTTTCCGAGAATTTGCTTGTTGAACGGTTTTTTTGTCCCGAACGTTAGAAGGGTCCATTAGAAGGAACGTCGGAGGGTAAGAGGGTTTTTTTTTTGAGTTGCCAGGTGCGCCCCGTTGTGTAAGACAGGTATCTTTTGGTCCCGTTTAGCGGCGGGAAAGAAAGATGCAAGATTGGGAGGTAGGTTTTTTCGTAGATTGTTTCGGTTCGCGGGGATTAAGTAATGACACCGGCGGGCCCCTGTTAAAAAACATCAATCAGGAAAAGCCTTAATTGGTTTTTTGGAGGCTTTTTTTTGTCGTGAAGTTGGGAGCAAGCGGCCTGGAGGGGTTGGCGGGAGCGGCGCGGCCTGCACTAATAACTTCGCACCTCCTTTTTAAAGGTGTTTTTTGGAACCCTTGTTTATGAGCAAAAAATGGGGACTCGTTCCCCCAACTTCGAGGCTCTGGCTGCCGAAGTTTTGTTTTTTGTTGTTTACCAGTTAAGAGTCCCCCTGGGCCCTTTTTTCCTCGAGCCGGGACGGGTTGGCCTGGGGCGTGTAAAGAGGGGTGGGGGGGAGCGGGGGGTCCCACACCCCCTTGGCGGTTCCCTGGATCTGCCTCTTTGAGGGAAAGGTGGGACCCCCTCAGTCGTGAGCTGCTTCTTGAGGGAGGTGGAACCTCATCCCGTGAGTGGGATAACCAGCTTTTGGTGAGGCTGAGCCGAGCTTGAGGTTGGTTTTTGTCCTGGGTCGTTAAAAAACTACCTGGGAAGGACCCCACTGCAAGAAGCTGGTTGGGGTTGGGGGGTGGTAGGGTCTTAACTGAGGAACACCTGTAAGAAAGCCCCTGGTTGGTGGTAAAGGGAATGGGTTTGCCCCCACAAACGTTCCCCCCCCGTCCCCTGCTTAACTTTTTTTTTAGCGAAATTGGTTATCCGGGGGTCTAGGGCTGTCCCCCCCTTTGGACGCGAAAAAGGAAGCGTTTCTGTTTGTAGCAGAAAGGCCAACCGTTTGTAACAAAAAACAGTTTGACAACAACCCTCGGGGGTCCCCAAATTTTGCTGTATTTTTTTTTTTTCTCCGAGTAGCTGCTTTCGATGGCGATGCCAAGTAGGGTCCTGTTTTAAGGGCCTTCTCGTCCCCCCACTCATCCTTTTTGAAGCACAAATCCTGTTTAAGGCGGGGGTTTTGGCAAAACGATAGAAAGCTTGGTAGTTTTTTTGGAGAGTATAACAGTTCTTTTCAGATTTGTCTCATAGGGCCGTAAAGTGAGGTGGAAGCTTTTGAGAAATTAAACGTTTCCCCATAACCCTTTGTGGAGGAACGTTTCCCAGGAGGCCAGGAGGGCCCCCCTAGCAGTTATGGGGTGAACTGGGTGGAGGCCTGTTTTTTTTTTGAATTTTTTTTGGATGTCTCCCTTAAACCCCGCACTTCCCAAAATAGTGAAACCCAGAAAAATAAGACGGGTTTTTTTTTTTTTATTGTGGGGCAGAAAGGGTTTGCGATCTCATTGGGGGTCACTTTTTCCCTGCCTGCAAAGTGGGTGCAGGTTCCGTCAGTTTGTTCCAGGCAATGGTGAAGTCCCCGAGTGGGTGTTGAACCTAGTTGGCGAAAGGCGCTGGCGTGAACGGCGCAGGGGCCCACGGTGGGCCCTTCAGGGGAAACGAACCACAAGTTAACGCAAGTGACACCTTGGTTGGGGTGTAAACACGTCCCCCCCCCATTGAAAGGGCAAGAAAAACCTTTTTTTTTGGGTGGACACTAAAGGGCACTGAGTGGTCCCGGCAAGGCAAAACTGTAAATTGTAAATTAACTTGTGAAATTGCAACTGAAAAGTAAATTGAATTTGGTGGTAATTGTTTAAACTGTAAACGCCCGGGGAGTCACTGCCTGAACACAAGGGGTTGGGAAAACTATTTAACCCCCGGAAAGTTAAAAAGGTAATCCACATGCGATAAGTATCCCCCCCCAGGGGCCGAATGAAGTTAATCCACAGGGCGATTTGGAGTAATCCCCCAGGCGGTGGAGTGGGCGGGAAAAACCCCGTGGAGCCCGAGTCACTCCCGAAAGGTTCACCATTTGGTTGTGCTTTTGGGTGGTTTTAATTAGCTAATTTGGGGTTCCCAAACCCTGGGCGAGAGAACATCAAAATTTTCAAGTGGGAAAGGTTACCCTGGGGTTTTTCTTTTTTTTTTTTTTTTTTTATTTTTTCTCCAAAGGGTTTAATTGTACAACCTATAGCAATACCAGGAACAACACACACACAATAACAAGCATGTTGTAACAGAAATGGCATATGCCCGGAGCAAAAGAAAAAGTACCAAAGCCGGCATTTCAGCCCCCGCAGTTTTGAGGAAGGTAATCCCGTCCCCAGGCTACGTGAGGGTTCCCCCCGCGTGTGGATGAACGGTGGGGGTGACGGTGGGAGTCCCCCCCCCACCTCCCGTCACTGGGTCACCCCCTGCCGGGTGCCGGGAACAGGGTTTTTGGTGGGGTACATGAATGGGGTTTTTTGGTCCAGCCGGGGGAGGGGGCGGCTGCGCTCGCAAGCGCACCCCACCATCAACGTCTCTTCCGGGGGTGGGGGGGTGGCGGAACCCCCCATGAAAGGCGGGCCCCTGCCCCTTCAGCCCCACTCAGCCAAAGCCCCCACCCTGCAGGCCTGGGCCGGGGGGGGGGGCCCGGGCCTCAGGGGGGCGGTGGGGCGGGGCAGGGAAAACAAGAGGATAGTGGCAAAAAAAAAACACAGTGGGCGAACGGGTGTAACATCTCGGCCAGTGGTCCGCCACAACTTGCCCCCTCGAAGTCCTCCTGTAAGCTTCCCTCTCTGTGGGGCAGTACCCGCAAGAAACCGCACAAACGCCTGGCATAGTTGCCGCCATCCCCTTGCCCTGGGTTTTTTTTTTTTGTTTTTGGTGCGGTCCCAGTGGGGTGGGGTTAGTCGGTGGGCCCCCGGGGCCAGCGGTACCAAGGAAGGGCCCGCCTGCCTCCTTCCTGGCCTTCCCCAGCTCCTCCGGTGTGGTCCACCCCCCGGGGGTGGAAAGCCGCAAGTTGTCTGGCTTGCGGCCCCCGTCCCTCCCAAACCTGCCCTTTGAGGCCACCTGCCTGTGTCGGGAAAGGCACGTTGCAAATTGGTGGACGGCCCCTGGGGCCGGCCTGGGCGATCCCGCCTTGGCCGGCGCGCTGGTCCCCGCCGCCCTCCGTGTTTTACCTCGAACCCCCCCCCTACGTGGGGGGGGAACCACTGGTGGGAATCCGTTTTTGAGAGGTTACTGTTTTTTAATTTTTTTTTTGGAATTTTTTGTAAAGTTTTTAAACTTTGTACAAACCTAAGCAATAAACAGGACACAACCACACAAACATACAAAGGAATGTTACAAGAATGCATATGCCAGGAAAGCAAAAGAAGTACAAAAGGTGCGGGGCATAGCCCGCCCCAGTTGAAGGAAGGGGGGTATCCCGTCATGGGCTAAAACGGGGAGGGTCCGCGGTGGAAAAGACGGTTTTGGTGACGTGAAAGTCCAACCCTTGCCTTTTCCCACGGGTCCACCCTGCCGGGGCGCGGACAGGGTTGGGGTGGGTTAGGTTTGATTTGTCCCCGCGGGGGAGGGGGCGTCTGCCTTCGCAGCACCCCCTAAAATCACGTCCACCCCCCTTCCTCGGGGGGTGGGTGCCGGACCTGAAAAACGGGGCGGGCCCCCTTGCCTTTTCAACGCCCCCACCTCCAAGTCAGCCCCCCCCACCTGCAGGCCCTGGGCGGCGGGGGGCCCCCGGGGCCCGGGCCTCAGGGGGGGGCGTGCGGGCAGGGACCAGGAGTGTGGCCAAACCAATTTGGGCGAACGGGGTGTACATCTCGCAAGTGGTCCCTCACACTCTTTTTTCCCTCCCTCCGAAAGTCCCCCCCCTTCCCCTGTAGCTCCCCACTCTCTTTGTGCAGTAGGCGGCTCAGGAACCCGCCACAACACGCCCTGCAGTAACGTTGCGCCCATCCCCTGCCCCTGGGTTTTGTTTTTTTGCCTTGGGGTGGGTCGTCCCGTGGGTGGGTAAGTTCCCCCGGTGGGGCCTGCGCGTACCAGTCCCCCCCGCCTGCCCTCCTCTCTTTTCCCCTGGGCCTTACCAGCCTCCTCCGGTGTGTCTGTTGAGCGGCCAATGTGGGTGGGGGGGCCCTGCCGGCCCCGGTCCCCCTTCGCCCCCTTTGGGCGCCCTTTGAAGCTGCCTTTTGGGTGGCTGGGAAGGCCCCACGGTGAGCCCATGGTGGGGGACCGCTGGGGGCCGCGTGGGGCCGGGCCTTCGCTTTGGCGGGCCGCGGGTCCGCCGCCTCGTTTTTAACCTCGGGAATTCCTACGTGCTTGGGGAAATTCCCCAAGTTTTTTGAAGGCCTGAAACACGCGCCTTCCCCCCCCTGCCCGCCGAACAAGGCATCTGTTAGGCCTGCCTAGGAGGGGGTTGGGGGGTTGATGAGTACTCCCACGTTGTCCCTTGGGGAATGCGGCTGGTTTTTTTTTTGGAGGGCCTGCAAGCCCCGTTCCCCAGGGAAGTCGGTGGTGGAAAAATTAACCACAGTTTTTTTTTGCCCTCCCGGCGGCTGCAACGGCCAAAATGTTTTCGCGGGCGGCTGAAAATTGGCCCTGACCAGCTTCAGTCCCCTTGGAAGTGTGGAAACAGTTTTTTTTTTGTTTAGACGTCCCGCCCAAGACAGCTCCCCGTCCCCCCCCCCCCACCCCGTTGGTTGACCCGACGCGGCCCCTTTTTTTTTGTATGCCACTTATCCGGGTCGGAACACAGAGCCCCGTCCCCATGAAGTAATACACGGCTGGGGTCCCGCTTTTTCCGGCGACCTGGGCCCCATGGCCCATCAGCACCGCCGTGCTGCCGCAGTTTTTCCCCGGGTTTGGGGTGGCACAAATGGCTGTTTACAGGCCAGGCAACTTGCGTGGCCGGTGAAATCCTCTGGCGGCGGGGGGGCCCCCCACGGGGGCGGAGCGCATTGGTGGGTGGGGCGGGGGGACATCCGGCCTTTTCCCCGCCCACGGCCCCCCCGCGGTGATCCCGCGTGAAATGAGGGGGGGGGCCTGGTTGGGGTGGGCTAGCGAGGTGTTTTTTTTGAAATTGAGCCACCGGGGGGTTTTTTTTTTTTTTGGCGCCCCCGCGCCAGGCACTCGATTGCCCCTGCCGGTTCATGGGGCCCCAGCCGGAAGTTCTCCCCCCTCTGCGCCCACCGACCCCTCCACGTCGGCGGCGGAATACTCCTGGCCCAACGCCGGGAAACCCAGGCCCCCATGAAATTGCAAACTGCACACCCGCCTGGTGGCCCGAGGGGGCCACAAATTCTTGGGTTTCTCCCTCGCTCTGGCCTTACGCCGGCCGGCTGGAACAGCCTCGGAGCCCCCCCAGCCATGGTCCCCTCATGCAAAAATTGTTGTTTCGGGGAGGCACCTCGAAAGCACGCTCCCGGCCCTGATTTGGGGGAGAAGCGGGCGGGGATATGAACAAGGGCGCCAAAAATAATTCCACGCAGGGAGGCGCAACCAGCCCTGCAACAATAGTTAAAAACAGGCCCCGGAGACCAGAGAAGGGTGGGTCCGCCCGGCGTTTTTTTTTTTTTTTTTTTTTTTTTAAGCCCGCCCGGTCCCATGGCCCCGCAATCACGTTTCAGCCTGGACCCCCTGGCCCGGTCCACCTTTCCCCTCAGGGTAGTCCAAGCTTTGCCGCGCCGTGGAAAACGGAAACAAAAGCCGCTCTGTCCGAAGCCCACCAAACCCCGGTACAGGTTAAAGGGAGTCCGTCCCAGGGCCAGGCCCGAAATGCCCCCCTGGGACACGCCCAGCTTGAAAACAGGACTGGGGTTTTTTTGCCTTTGCACTTGATAGTTCCCATGGGCCCTGTGACTTTTCCCTGCTGTCTCGAGATTTCCTTTGAGGCCCCCCAGCCCTCCTCGCACCTTGGCGTGAATATGAGGTTCCGAGAGCGGGCCGCCCTGGCGTCCCTTGGCAAAGGCCCTGTTTCACCCCGCCCGGGTTGACAAACCGAGGGGCCAGGTTCGTCGGCGGTAAAAGCTGAGCAGGAAACGGTGGGGCCCCAGCCCTGGGAGGGCCCCCAAAGGGTCGGGACCTAGCTTCCCCTTCCACCAGCAGGTTTTGAAAAGCAGAAAACCGGGCTGAGGATGCCCGGCCCCCTGGGGGCGGGTCTCCCCTCCCTCCAGCTCCGTGTAAGGCGGATTTTTGAAGGCCCCTGGAAACTTGAACTCTGGCCCCCCCCCGACTGGTGCCTGGAGGTATCCACCCTCGAGCCCAGGCCGGAGCAAGTCCTTCCCCGGATCCCCCCTTCCCTCGGCGAAGGTGTGGGGCGAGAAAAAAAATAGCGTGAGGAACCCTGGGGCCAGCCTTTTCGAAAAACGCTTTTTTTTTCCCTCCAAAGGTCCGAGGGAAAAAGACCTGTAACCCGGTGGGGGCAGTTGTTTTGGCCCTGAGTTTCCAGCCAGGTTGGAGGAAAGGCCCCCCATTGGGTCCCAGCTGTGCCCACGCCCGCGGGGGTGAAAGCCAAACACTGAGGTTTGGAGGCCCCCCCAACGCGCCACAACTGCAAGTTCCCCCCGCGGGAAAGAAGCAAACCAATTTCGCTTTTCGGCTGTTTTTTTTAGCCCGGTGCAGCTGAAAATGAGGGGAGAAATAGGCCCTGAGCTTTGGTGTGGCCTTTTTTCCCTGGGCCCCTTTGGGATGGGCCCTTGGAAAATCGGCCCCTCCTTCCAACGCTGTGGCTAAAGGTTGTCCGCTGCCCAAGCCAGACGCCGTTTTGAGCCGGTTGGGCGAGCAGCGCCGGCGTTTCCCCCGCCCCGGCACAAGGCGACCCGGCCATGAAGCGGAAGCCCAACAAAATGGAGTTTAATGTTTCCACGCCGTCCCCCGTTTCCCCCCCTGCTAGTCTGGTGGTCCCGCCGCCCCCTTGTTTTTCCCCTCGGCGGACACAGTTTTTTTCCTTGCGAGTGTGAAAGAGTGGTCCCCCCCGTCCCCAACGTCGGTTTTTTTCCTCCCTCGCGCTTCCCCTGGACCAGCCCTCCGATCGACCGCGGTGTTTTTTGTTTTTTTGAAAAGCTGGTTTGCTTGGAAGGTTGGCCGTTGTGGCCCGAGGAGGTGAAGTTTTTTGGGCCGGCTCGAGCCCCAACGCGCGGTGGAAACACGCCGATGAGTCCCCCTCTCCGCCCTTCGGGTTGTGGTTGTGGGGGTGGGCGGCCCGGTCCTGGTGCCGGGGCCCGGGCACGGAGCCGTCCTGACATTCCTCCCAACAAGCCTGGGCCCCGAGGGGAAGGTGTGGGCTGGGGTTTTTTGAAGGATGCGCACCACCTCCCCAAACCCACACTTGCCTTCCCTGGGCCCCCCCCGCTGAATACCACCTTTGCCCGAGCGCGAGTTCCCCCCACATCCCCTGCAACAGCCGCAGGTTTTGGTGGGGGTTTGGGCCCCCTTTTTCCCCCCGTTTTAAATACGGCTTTTCCTGGTGCATGTTTTGCCTCGGTGGTTGTGTCTTTCCCCTGGACGTCCCTCCTGGTTGTAGAAACCACCAGTCCCGGGAACCGGTGGGGCCCGGCGGGGGCCCCTGAGAGCACTTTTAGGCCAAATGGGGGATTGTTTTTGGCGTCCGGCCCCCTGCCCCCTCCTGAAGGTCCTTTTGCCGTGAAAGGTTAAAACCTACCCGAATCCTGTTTGGTGCGGGCAAGGTTCCCCTCGGGTTGGCCTCCCGTAGTTGAACCCCAACACAAACTCCGTCCCCCAAGGGAAGCTTTGAAAAACTTTGCCCCCACCGTTTCCCCCCGCCTCTCTTGATGTTTTTTCCCTCCGCGGCCCGGAA
Organism: Chionoecetes opilio; assembly: GCA_016584305.1. Taxonomy (NCBI): domain Eukaryota; kingdom Metazoa; phylum Arthropoda; class Malacostraca; order Decapoda; family Majidae; genus Chionoecetes; species Chionoecetes opilio. The sequence continues at coordinate 14,790 of JACEEZ010020258.1, forward strand.
GGGCGGGGTGGCCGGGGATTTTTCGGGCGGGCCCGACGCTAATGAGGGTGGTGAGGGGTGCGGTAAGTGTCCCCCTGGTGGAAGTCGTAGGGGTTGGGCAACCTTGCCCCACGATGCCCGCCCCGCCGCCAGGGTCCCCCCACCCCGACACCAAGGTAAAAAGGTCCAGACAGAGGGAATCGCGCCCCGGAGAGCCCGGGACCGTGGGGGTGGGCCCCTCCCCGGTAGGGTTTTTTTTTGAAAGGAGATGGATGTGAAGGGAAACCTGCCCTCGCGCAGAACACTGGGTCTAAGGTGCGAAGCCTTTTCCGGTTTTTTTTTTTTGGTTTGCCGACAACTTGACCCTGCCCAGAATGGGGGGTGGGGGCGTGTTAAAAAATCCCCCCGCCATAGGAAAGGCCTAAGTGTTGGGGGGCGAATGCCCCGAATGGTGGGAATCAGCTTCCTCCTGCCCCTTCCAAGGTTTTTTTTTGGTGGTCCGCCTCCTGGGGCTCCCTGTGCAGGTTTGTACACAGTTGGGAGGTCAGTCCTCCCCACGGGTGCAGCTTTCTACCGGCCAAGGCCCCTTCCCCCACGCCATCCCACAGTGGGCGGCGCCGGGTTCGGTGGAATGTTTTCCTGCGGTGAGGGATGGGCGCCCCCCCTTCCCTCACCAAGCGTCCCACGCAGCCACGGGGTGGTGGGCCCCTCAGTGGCAAGGGAGCCGAAGTGGAGACTGTATCCCCCGCCCAATTTGCCGCCCCCCACCTGTTAAAAGTCAGTCAGGTGTTGTGGGAAGCCGTTCCCCCCCCCCCCCCCTTCCTGTAGGAGAAAACCCACGGTTCCCCAAGGGTCCTCCCCTCCGAAGTTTGGCCTGCAGCAAACCTTTTGAATGTTTTTTTTCCTTGGGGGCGGAGGGGCCCTGGGGCCCAAATTTTTTCCAACTGCAAGCAACCTTGAATCCTGGGGGCCGGCCGTTCCCGGGCGGCCCCGGCGCCCACGCATGGGGGTGGTTTCCGGTTGTTCCAGCGGTGGTTTTTTTCCCGGCCGTGACGAATGGTTTTTGTTCTCTGCTGGAGGAGGGAATGCTCCCCCCCTGCCTGGATCCCCTCTGTTGGGGTGGTCGTGACCTGACGGCCGCCCGTTACATTGATGGGCCTTGATTCCAAATTCTCCTCGAGGAGGAGGGCGTCCCCAACTTTTTCCCTCCTCGGTGGCAGGGGCAAAGCTCCGGCGGTGGAGGGAGCCCCTTCCTTTCAATTAACATGCTTCATGCGGGACGGATGAATGCCAATCGCCAAATTTTCCAACCACGCGTTCACCCCTCTCTCGCTGAACCCCGTGGAAAATGTTTTTTGTCCGGTAAGCGGTGCATGAGGCTAGCGCGCCCGACCGTTCCCTGTCGCTTCTCGCTGGTCCGCCTGGCCGCTTTTCAGGCCACTGCTCAGGTGCAGGTGGCCGTGGCCTTGGGCCGGGGTTTGGGGACCTGTTGAGGGGGCGTCCCCCCTTTCCTGGTTGTTGGGTTGGGCGAAGGGGAAACCCTGGTTCCCCCCCCCCCCCCCCAAGTCACCACCCCTCACCGTTTTAATTTTTTTTTTTTTTTTTTTTTTAGGCAACATGTGGTGGGGGGAAAATTGCGGGGCGGGGGTGATGGTAGCCGCCCCCCCTCCCCTCCCAACTGGATACTGGTCAGCTGCGCCTTCAAATTTCCCCTACCACCCCGAACCCCAAGGCGGCCCTGGGGGGTGGGGGGTTTGTTTTCCCCTGGGGGACCCTAGGGGGGAAAAAGGCTTTGTTTTTTTTTGATGGCCCCTTTGACCCAGGCTTTGGCCCTGGCCTGGTAGGGGAAGCTCAGGGGAATGAAAGCGGTGTTTGCCGCCTTGGTTTTTTTTTTTGTTTTTTTGTTTGCTTGTGGTTTTGTGCCCCCGCTTTTTGTTTTTTCATGATGGCGGTTTGTTTTGCCGCCGTGGGGTTGCCCCTGAAAAGCTTGTTTGCTGGCAGGCGAGCCCTGAGGGCCAAAATCCTGCGAAAGCCCTCCTCCAGGACACTTGAGGGTTTTCAAGGCCCCCGGGTGGTGGTTTTTTTCCTCCCCGCGATTCGGAAACCACTTTTTGTGGCGGTGGGTGGGCCCCTCCCTTTGCCCTTGATGGCGGCCCAATTTACAATTCCTCCCGTCCCGGGTGGTTTTAAAGGCTTGCACAAACTCCCCCACAACTGACGGAAAAGGTTGCCGTTTTTTGCCCACCTTTAACTTGCAAGGTGGTTTTTGTTGGAAAATCGGCTGGCCCACTTTTGTAAAGCACCCTCAAACCGGCCTCGCCTTTCCGTAGGGGGCGGTAAGGGTTGAGGTGCCCCCAAGGAACGGGCAGGGTTCCCCCAGCCCCCTTGCAAAAGGTGGACTGCCCCCTCCGTGGAACAATCACACCCTTCCCTCGTGGGCTTGTGTTTTTTTTTTTGGTTCCCCCCCCCCCCCCCAGCCACGCAGCCCGTGTGGGCGGACACCACATGGGGTTTTTGGTGCTCCTTCACCGCATCCGGTGGAAGTCAAACAGGGGTAAAGTGCGCTTCCCCCAGCACCTACTTGTGCCGCCGTCACACTAGGGTTCCCCCAAGGGGAGGACAAACCCCTATTTTGCCCCCTCGTCAGCGGAGGCGGCCGCCCGGAGCGCCCACAGACCCCCCCACTCATCGTCCTTTGGGTGATGAAATTTGTTTACCTTCCGTGGAGATTGGGCCTCACCTTCGCAAATCTTCCAGGTCGTTTTTTATCCGTTCCCCCCCTCGAGGGCCGTTGATTTGGGCCCAGGTAATTGGCTGGCAGCTGGGGTTTTGGATCCCTCCAGGCCTTTCCTTTTCAGCCTTGAAAACTTGGGCGGGCGGGGCGCCGAAACCCGTAACCATGTGGGTCCCGCATCCCCCCTTTGGCCCTGGACGCGGTTCTCCCTGCTGGTCCCCTCCCGGCTTCCTTGACGGACAATGGTCCCGATGACGAAGGTTTTTTTTTTGTGGGTTTTTTTCACTCCTCAATCATGCATCGACGTTGTAGGCATCGTCCCCCCCCCGGGGCCGCTTAGCAAGCCTCCGCGCCTACGCGTGCCGCCCGGAACTGCGGTCCGGCCCCTCTTTTTGTGAGGCCTCAATTTATAGGTGGGTCGAAGTGTTTTTTTGGGAGGGGGGACGAACCCCGAAGGAGGGGCGGTGCTCCTTTGAAGCCCCGCCTTCCCCACCCCTGGGCCGGGAGAGCATTTTTGGCAGTACTGCGTGTGAATCCATTCCCTGTCGTGTTTTTTTTTTTTTAACACTCCGCACTAGTCCCCCCCCCCCCCCCCTCAAGTTCCTCAAGTCCCCCCCCGGGTGGGTCCCCCGATACAGGTACGGCGGTCCCCCACTGATTGCGGCGAGGAAAGGGTCACGGAAAGGTCCCGGGAAGGTCCCCACGCCCGGCGGTGGCACAAGCGGGGGCCTTCACGGAGTGGGACCCCGTCCTACCCCCGTCGCCGTTGGACCTCACCATCCGTCGACTGAAGGCCAAAGGGTGAGTTTTTCCCAGAGTAAGCCGGGTTGGGGGGGAAACACAGACCACAGGTGTTACAAGGGTGGAAAATTTTTTTTTCAGAATAAACGGGAGGGGGAAAACGCAAGTTTCCCCCCCCCCATTCAGGGGTGGGGGAGTTTTTTTTTTTTTTTTTTCCAAGAAATAAATGGGTTTTGCGGGGAAAGCACTGAAGGCGCAAGGTGAGGTTTTTTTCCAGATCAATAGCGGGTTTGGGGGGAAACCAGACCACAGGGGGGTAAGAAGGTGGTTTTTTTTTTTTTTTCCATAATTAAACGGGAGGGGGGAAGTTCTCAGGGGTGGAGAGTTTTTTTTTTTCAGAATAAAATGGGGTTGGGGTCGGAAAACCCACTGAGGCCCACAAGGGTGAGTTTTTTTTTTCAAATAGCGGGTGGGGGGGGAAACAACAAGAAACACAGGGGTAGGGGATTTTCGGAAAAACGGGGAGGGGGGGGAAAACAGTCTCCAGGGATGGGTGGGGAGTTTTTTTTCCAGAAAAATGGGGTTGGGGCCGGGAGAAAACTGAGGGCCACAAGGGGTGAGGTTTTTTTTTTTTTTTTTTTTTTTTTTGCAGATAAGCGGGTTGGGGGGGGGAAACCCAGACACAGGGGTAAGGGGGTTTTCAGAAAAAAACTGTAGGGGGAATTCCCCCCCTCCCGGGGGTGGGGGAGTTTTTTTTCAGACATAAATTGGTGGTTGGGGGCGGGGAACACCTGAAGGCCAAACAAGGGTGGGAAGTTTTTTTATTTTTTTCAAATAGCGGGTGGGGGGCCAAACCAGACAGTACAGGGTTAGGGGGAAAATTTGTCAAGGATTAAGAGAGGAGGGAAACAGTTCCCTCAGGGGTGGGGGGGGGGCGGTTTTTTGTTTTTCAAGGAAATAATGGGTTGGCGGGAAACACCTGGAAAGGCCACCAAGGGTGAGTTGTTTTTTTTTTTTTCGAAATAGGCGGGGGTGGGGGAAAACACACACCGGGGTGTGGGGGGGGTTTTTTTCAGAAAAATAACGGGGGGGGGGGAAACACAGTTTTCCCAGGGAATGAGGATTTTTTTTTTCAAAAATTAAAATTGGGGGGCGGGAAAAACCGCAACTGAGGCACAAGTGGTGGAGTTTTTTTTCAGAAAATAGCGCGGGGTGGGGGGAAAAACCCAGAAAACACAGGGGTAGGGGGGTTTTTTTTTTCAGAATACGGAGGGGGAAAATAGCCCCTCAGGTGGAAGGGATTTTTTCAGAAATGATGGTGGGGCGGGGGGAACAACCTGAGGGCAAACAAAGGGTGGAGTTTTTTTTTTTCCAAAATAGCGGTGGGGGGGGGAAACACAATTTTTCCAACGGGGGTGGGGGGGGGGGTTTTTCCAGAAATAAAATGGGAGGGTGGGGGGAAAGTTTTCTAAGGGGTTGGGGGGTTTTTTAGAAATTAAAAACGGGTTGCGAGAAACACTGATTGCCACAGGGTGAGTTTTTTTTTTTTTTTCCAGAAATTAGCGGGTGGGGGGGAAAACACAGACACAGGGGTGGAGAGGTTTTTTTTTTTTTTCCCAGAATAACGGGTGGGGACGCAAGTCACCAAAGGGGTAGGGGATTTTTTTTTCAGAAAAACCGGGTTGGGGGGAGTCCCCAGCGTGGAGTTTTTTTTTTTCAGACAGGGTTGGAGGGGGGAAAACAGTCACAGGGTTTGGACAGTGTGTTTTTTTTCCAGAAATAAGCCGGGTGGGGGGAAATTTTTGGGAGGGAGGGGGGGGAGGTTTCCCAGAAGAACCTTCCCCTTGAGCACCAGGCCCGTGGGAGGGTAAATAATTTCCGGGTAACGTCGAGGGAAACGCTGGGAGATCCCCGCTTGGGGACAGGCTGCACACCTTTGGCTTTCGAAAGCAGTGAAAGGTGGACGCCCGTTCCCTCCCTCCCTTCTGAAATGGTCCTCCCTGGGGTTTTCCAACTCTGATAATTGCTTTTTCCCGCGGGCCAAATATATTTGTCAGGCAAACAGAATGGAAGAAGTTTTTTTTTTTCTGCACGGGTTGGTGCAGGCAGTAAATTTTTGCTTGGAGCCAGCCTTTTAGAAGAGCCTTTCCCAAAAAAAAAAAAAAATGTTTTCCTTACCTGGGCCCCGCAACCCTGAGGGTGGACCGCAAACGAATTTCACTGGGTTTTTCCCTCAAGCCGGCCATCGCCCAGGTGGCCTCAGACCGCCCGCCAGAACAGCACAAACCGCCACTAGCCCCGAGGGTTTGGCTGCCTGTTCCACGAGGGTGGGTTTTTTTTTTTTCGACCCGAGAAACACGGGCTTTTTTTTTCCCCAGGTTTTCCCCCCCGAGAGGTCCCCTTTTCCGAGAGCGTAAAAGAAAGGGAAAACGAAATTTAATTAAGAGGAAAACAAGCCCTTGCTTTCGAAAACCCTCCCCGGGCGGTCCCCCTAAAAAAGAACGATTTTTTCCAAACCTCCGCAAGAAAAAGGGGGTAACTTCCCCAATCCGCGATCCCCCGTACTGGAGTTTGAATCGCCCCTTTTTTAGGGGCCAAATTCGTAATTTGCAGAGCCCAAAAAAACTGTCCAGTCCCCCCCCCTCATAACTCTTGGTTTTTTTTCCATGGCGCCCAACGAGGTTGGTTGGTGCGGTGGTCCCCCGAAATGTAGGACCCACAGTGGCCTAAGGGCGGGGTCCCACAAATTAATTGGTGGGGCGGGGTTTTGAGCGGGCGGGATTTCTCCACACATAACTGCAAGGGAAGGTTTCCCCGGTTACACGACCTTTAAATCCCCCTAGCAGTCACAGAAAACGTCCCCAGTTTTTTGGGAGCGAACCCTCGGCGCAGAGTGGAGGGAGAAAAGGTGTTTTCTGGGGGCTGAAGGCTGAACTGCGCCCTGTTTTACAAAGGCGCTGGATGTTGGTTTTTTGGGTGGTCCCCCCTTTTTGGTCCTGTGTGATTGTTGTTTTTTTGAACAATGCCCCCCGAATGGTGGGGATGCCCCTGTTTTTTTATTTTTTGATTTTGTAAAAGGTTTTTTTTTTTATTGTACAACCTAAGCATACAGGAACACCAACACCACACCAATTACAGTGTGTAACAGAAATGGCCCAAATAATGGCAGGAAAGCAAAGGAAGTTAAAAGCGGGCCATCACGCCCCGCCGAGTTGAAGGAAGGTTATCCCGTTTCCAGGCTTTAACGGGGAGGGTCCGCGTGGAAGACGTGGGTGACGGTGCAGTCCCCCACCTACGTCCCACTTTGCCCCTTGTTTTTTAAATCCCACGACACAATCCGATTAATAATATAATAAAAAAGGATTTAAACAATAAAAGATGATATTGGTCCCCCCTCTGGTCAAAACCGCCTACATGCAGTTTGCCGCCTGAGGTAAGTGGGTGGTGGCCCTAAATAATAAAGCCCTCGAGTTAAATATTTAATTTTAATTCTTTTGTTACAAAAAAGGAAACAATAAAAGTAAAAGGAGGGTAAAATAAAATTTTTATATATGAAAACAATTGAAAACCATAATTTTAAAATAACATTTACATAGTTGGGGCTGCACACCCACAACGTTTTTCTCCTGTGGAAGCAAAAGTGGTTTTTTTGTAAAAGGGGACCGCTTACAGGCCACACCCACCCTAAAAATTTTGTTTGGACCAAATCAGGCGCAATAATAAAAAAATACAAAATGATCCAATCCATTTATTGAATTACAATCGGTAAAAATAATACCTGTTTTTTTGTACCCCCATTCATTTTTATCTTTTCCTTTTTTTATATTTTTCATTTAATAATTTGTTTTTAGTTAATTTTTATTCATCATTTTAACCCTTTTTTTTTTTTTTTTATTACTGTTTGTTTTAATCCATCCAATATTTGTTTTTGGGTATTTTTTCATGTTTTAATATGATCATCATCATTATTATCACTGTAATTTTTGGAATTATTATTAGTACGATAATCATCATCATCGTTATCATTGTTATCATTGTTATTTTACTATTACTGATGTCAACAATATTATTATCATCGTTATTATTATCATTTACATCATAATTTATGATATTGATATTTTTCTCCTGGTTACTTTTTCATTGACATTTTTATCATATATTTCATTTCTTCTATCATAGTTGATTCTATCTTTATTTCTAATCACTATCATCATCACTAAATCCTTGAGGTAGTCGTATTTCTGTGGTTTTGTGTAC
>JACEEZ010020258.1:25000-27461 GCA_016584305.1 Chionoecetes opilio
TTCATCTCCTGTGCCAGGTATGTATGCATGCCGCGTCATTGTAAAGGTTTATTGTACAATTAAAACATACAGCATATATATATATATATACAGTACAAGCATGTACATAAATACACATAGTGCAGCAACAAAAAAGTACAAAGCGGGCATCAGCCCGCCGATGAGGAGATTATCCCGTCAACCTACGGGAGGGTCGCGTGGAGGCGTGGTGACGGTGAGTCACCTGCGTCACTGATCACCCGGCCGGGTGTGGGTGATGTATCAGCGGGGAGGGGGCGTTGCTCGCAGCACCCCCAACATCACGTCTCTCGGGGTGTGGCGGATCATGAGGGCGGCCCTGCCTTCACGCCCACTCAGCAGCCCCCCACCTGCAGGCTGGGCGGCGGGGGCCGGGCCGGGCCTCAGGGGGGCGGTGGCGGGGCAGGACAGGAGGTAGTGCACCAGTGGGCGACGGGTATGCATCTCGCAGTGGTCGCACACTTGCCCCTCGAAGTCCTCCTGCAGCTCCTCTCTGGTGCAGTAGCCCAGACGCACATGCTGCAGTAGTGCGCCATCTGCCCTGGGTTGTTGCTGGGTGGCGTTCAGTGGGTGGTAGTCAATGGCTGCAGCGTACCAGGCTGCCTGCCTCTTCCTGGCCTCCAGCTCTCGGTGTGTCTGGTGAGCGCAGTGTGCTGCGGCCCATCTCGCCTGCGCCTTGAGCTGCTGTAAGCTGGGAGGCACATGCATGGTGACGCTGGGGCCGCTGGCGGCTCGCTTGTCGGCCACGTCCGCCGCCTCGTTACCTCGGACCCCTACGTGGCTGGGGATCCAGTTGAGCCTGACACGCCTTCCCTGCGCGCCAAGGCTCTGTAGGCTGCCCAGGATGGTGGTGATGAGCCTCACGTTGTCCTTGGGATGCGGCTGTTGGAGGGCCTGCAGCCCCGTCCAGGAGTCGGTGTGTATTACCACAGTTGCCTCCCGGCGGTGCAGGGCATGTTCGAGGGCGTGCTGGATGGCCACCAACTCAGTCTGGAGGGTGGAGCAGTTGTCAGACGTCCGCCAAGACATCTCTGTCCCACCCGTGACGAACGCGGCACCTGTTCTGCCACTATCCGGGTCGACCGAGCCGTCAGTGAAGTATACACGGCTGTCCCGCTCGGCGACCTGGGCCATGGCCATCAGCGCGTGCTGCCGCAGCTCCCGGGTGGTGTACATGGCTTTGCACGCAGGCAACTGCGTGGCGCTGAACTCTGCGGCGGGTGGCCCCCACGGGGGCGGAGCATTGTAGGTGGGGGCGGGGACATCGGCCTCCCGCCACGGCCCGGTGATCCCCGCGTGAATGAGGCTGTGGGTGGCTAGCGAGGTGTTGATGAGCCACGTGTTGCCGCGCAGGCACTCGATGCCCTGCGTCATGGCCAGTCGGAGTCTCCTCTGCGCCACGCCCTCCACGTCGCGGCGGAAGACTCTGGCCACGCGACAGACCATGATGCACTGCACCCTGGTGGCGAGGGGCACCAATCTGGTCTCGCTCTGCATTACGCAGGCGCTGGACCATCTCGGAGACCCCAGCATGGTCCTCATGGCGTTGTTCTGGAGCACCTCGAGCCGCTCCTGCTGACTGGGGGAGAGCGCGATGAGAACAGGGGCGCAATAATCCACCAGGGAGCGCACAGCCTGCACGTAGTACAGGCGGAGGACAGAGAAGGTGGCACCGGCGTTAAGCCGCGTCATGGCCCTCATCACGTTCAGCCTGGCCTGCGTCCTTTCCCTCAGGTAGTCAAGCTGCGCCGTGAACGACAGCCGCCTGTCGAGCCACACCCCGAGGTACAGGTAGGAGTCCGTCCAGGCCAGGCCGATGCCCTGGACGCGCAGCTGACAGACTGGGTTGGCTGCCTTGATAATCTTGGCCCGGGACTTCTGCGCCGAGATCTTGAGGCCCAGCTCCTCGCACTTGGCGGTGATGAGGTCGAGAGCGCGCTGCGTCTCGCAAAGCCTGTCACCCCGCCCGGTGACAACGAGGGCCAGGTCGTCGGCGTAGCTGAGCAGGACGGTGCCAGCCTGGAAGGGCAGGGCGACCAGCTCCTCCATCAGCAGGTTGAACAGGAACGGGCTGAGGATGCCGCCCTGGGGCGTCCCGTTCTCCAGTTCCTTGTAGCGTGATTTGAGGCCCTGGAACTTGACTCTGGCCCGACGGTGCTGGAGGTAGTCCTCGAGAAATTGGAACCAATCAGCGCGCGGTAAGGGCGGGGTTTATAAGCAGACGTCCACACACAATTTTTACGGGTAACTTGCTCATTTTGGGGACAGATATTGTGCGTGACTTTATTTAAATACTATATTTGTAGAGAGAGAGAGAGAGAGAGAGAGAGAGAGAGAGTAGAGAGAGAAAGAGAGAGAGAGAGAGAGAGAGAGAGGAGAGAGAGAGAGAGAGAGAGAGAGAGAGAGAGAGAGAGAGAGAGAGAGAGAGAATAAGATGAATGAG
>JACEEZ010020258.1:29770-48023 GCA_016584305.1 Chionoecetes opilio
TATATCGTTTTGATGTTAACGAAATAAGATGATGATATTAATCGAAAAACAAAGGAAACGATAAACAAACCAGTGAGATATAGCGTCGAATAGGAGATACACATTTTGTTTATTCTAAATATTTCTTTCATGATTTTTTTCGAACAATACAAATCTTCCCCGTGGATTAGATTCTTCATTCAATTTTTTTCTTGGATGATACCATGTTTAAGGAATTTCTTGCAAAAACAAAAGGAAATAATGGTACCATCAATATCACTTATCATCATTCAGCCAATCTCTTTGCCATCAAACAGCAGACTGACATTCAAAACACGCATATATGTTCATGAGTCATGCAATGGAAAAAAAGTTCTTACGTCACACTGTGCTACCTCAATAGATTGTCCTCCACCGATAAACCTCGCTGGCGTCAGTTCATGGAACCTTCGCCTGCGCCTTAAAGGTCAGCACGTCACAAAGAAACTGGATGTGTCTGCTTCACTCATTCCGTTTTCTGTTCCTCGAATCTATCATTGGGATAATCCTGTCCACACATTATTCGTACGAAGTCGTTAAGAAATATGCTGACTTCAGAATCATATTTCACATATTCAGAACATAAGAAAATAAGGAAACTACAAGAGGCCGTGAGACCTACACGTGGTAGTTCCCGTTCACTGGTTCACTGGTCACTGGTGAGCGTAGGGTGCACCTGCCACGATGCGCCCGAGGGGTTGATTGATTTGTAAAGGTTTATTGTACAATTAAAACATGCAACATATATATATATATATATATATTATATAGTACAAGCATGTACATAAATACACATAGTACAGCAGCAAAAAAGTACAAAGCGGGCATCAGCCCGCCGGTGAGGAGATTATCCCGTCAAGCTACGGTAGGGTCGAGTGGAGGCGTGGTGACGGTGAGTCACCTGCGTCACTGATCACCAGGCCGGGTGTGGGTGATGTGTCAGCGGGAAGGGGGCGTTGCTCGCAGCACCCCCAACATCACGTCTCTCGGGGTGTGGCGGACCATGAGGGCGGCCCTGCCTTCACGCCCACTCAGCAGCCCCCCACCTGCAGGCTGGGCGGCGGGGGCCGGGCCGGGCCTCAGGGGGGCGGTGGCGGGGCAGGACAGGAGGTAGTGCACCAGTGGACGACGGGTGTGCATCTCGCAGTGGTCGCACACTTGCCCCTCGAAGTCCTCCTGCAGCTCCTCTCTTGGGCAGTAGCCCAGACGCACACGCACACGTACACAGGCAGTAGTGCGCCATCTGCCCTGGGTTGTTGCTGGGTGGCGTCCAGTGGCTGCAGCGTACCAGGCCGCCTGCCTCTTCCTGGCCTCCAGCTCTCGGTGTGTCTGGTGAGCGCGGTGTGCTGCGGCCCGTCTCGCCTGCGCCTTGAGCTGCTGTAAGCTGGGAGGCACGTGCATGGTGACGCTGGGGCCGCTGGCGACTCGCTTGGCGGCCACGTCCGCCGCCTCGTTACCTCGGACCCCTACGTGGCTGGGGATCCAGTTGAGCCTGACACGCCTTCCCTGCGCGCCAAGGCTCTGTAGGCTGCCCAGGATGGTGGTGATGAGCCTCACATTGTCCTTTGGATGCGGCTGTTGGAGGGCCTGCAGCCCCGTCCAGGAGTCGGTGTGTATTACCACAGTTGCCTCCCGGCGGTGCAGGGCGTGTTCGAGGGCGTGCTGGATGGCCACCAGCTCAGTCTGGAGGGTGGAGCAGTTGTCAGACGCTCGCCAAGACATCTCTGTCCCACCCGTGACGAACGCGGCACCTGTTCTGCCACTATCCGGGTCGACCGAACCGTCAGTGAAGTATACACGGCTACTGTATACTACTACTGGCGACCTGGGCCATGGCCATCAGCGCGTGCTGCCGCAGCTCCCGGGTGGTGCACATGGTTTTGCACGCAGGCAACTGCGTGGCGGTGAACTCTGCCGCGGGGGGCCCCCACGGGGGTGGAGCATTATGGGTGGGGGCGGGGACATCGGCCTCCCGCCACGGCCCGGTGATCCCCGCGTGAATGAGGCTGTAGGTGGCTAGCGAGGTGTTGATGAGCCACGTGTTGCCGCGCAGGCACTCGATGCCCTGCGTCATTGCCAGCCGGAGTCTCCTCTGCGCCACGCCCTCCACGTCGCGGCGGAAGACTCTGGCCACGCGACAGGCCATGATGCACTGCACCCTGGTGGCGAGGGGCACCAATCTGGTCTCGCTCTGCATTACGCAGGCGCTGGACCATCTCGGAGCCCCCAGCATGGTCCTCATGGCGTTGTTCTGGAGCACCTCGAGCCGCTCCTGCTGACTGGGGGAGAGCGCGATGAGAACAGGGGCGCAATAATCCACCAGAGAGCGCACAGCCTGCACGTAGTACAAGCGGAGGACAGAGAAGGTGGCACCGGCGTTAAGCCGCGTCATGGCCCTCATCACGTTCAGCCTGGCCTGCGTCCTTTCCCTCAGGTAGTCAAGCTGCGCCGTGAACGACAGCCGCCTGTCGAGCCACACCCCGAGGTACAGGTAGGAGTCCGTCCAGGCCAGGCCGATGTCCTGGACGCGCAGCTGCCAGGCTGGGTTGGCTGCCTTGATAGTCATGGCCCGGGACTTTTGCGCCGAGATCTTGAGGCCCAGCTTCTCGCACTTGGCGGTGATGAGGTCGAGAGCGCGCTGCGTCTTGCAAAGCCTGTCACCCCGCCCGGTGACAACGAGTGCCAGGTCGTCGGCGTAGCTGAGCAGGACGGTGCCAGCCTGGAAGGGCAGGGCGACCAGCTCCTCCATCAGCAGGTTGAACAGGAACGGGCAGAGGATGCCGCCCTGAGGCGTCCCGTTCTCCAGTTCCATGTAGCGGGATTTGTGTCCCTGGAACTTGACTCTGGCCCGACGGTGCTGGAGGTAGTCCTCGAGCTAGGCGAGCAGTCTTCCCCGGATCCCATTCCTCGCGAGGGTGGCGAGAATAGCGTGAGGACTGGCCAGCTCGAACGCTTTCTCAAGGTCGAGGAAGACTGTGACTGTGGGGCAGTTGTTGGCCTGAGTATTCAGGGTGAGGAGGCTGTCAGCTGTGCCCACGCCGCGGGTGAAGCCAAACACGTGAGGGTGGAGGGCTCCCACGCGCCACTGCAGTCGCGAGAGCACCATTCTCTCGGCTGTTTTAGCCGTGCAGCTGATGAGGGAGATAGGCCTGAGCTTGGTGGGCTCCCTGGGCTTGGGGATGGGCTGAATATCGGCCTCCTTCCACGCTGGTGGCAGGTGACCTGCCAGCCAAGACGCGTTGAGCGTGGCGAGCAGCGCGGCGTCCCCTGCCGGCCCGGCATGAGCGAGCATGGAGTATGTCACGCCGTCCGTCCCTGCAGCTGTGTCACGCCCTTTTTTCCTCGCCGACGCCAGTTCCTGGCGAGTGAAGAGGTGGTCCGCCACGTCAGGTTCCCCCCGCGCCTCCCTGACAGCCTCGACGCGGTGTTGTCGAAGCTGTTGCTGGAGGTGGCGTGTGCGAGGAGGAAGTTGGGCGCTGGAGCCTCGCGCGGTGAACACGCCGATGAGCCTCTCCGCCTCTCGGTGTGGGTGTGGGTGGGCGGCCGGTCGGGGCGGGGTGGCACCGGAAGCCGTCCTGACATTCCTCCACAGCTGGCCGAGTGAGGTGTGCTAGTTGAAGGAGGCGCACCACTCCAACCACTTGGCCTCCCTGGCCCGCTGAGACACCTGCCGAGCGCGAGTCACCACACCCTGCATCAGCCGCAGGTTGGTGGGGTTGGGCTGTCGTTTATACAGCTTTCTGTGCAGGTTGACTCGGTGATTGTGCTCCCTGACGTCCTCGTTGTAGAACCACCAGTCGGGGCGGTGGCGGCGGCCCGGAGAGCACTTAGGAATGGCTGCGTCGGCTGCCCTCTGAAGGGCTGCCGTGAGGTCCCTCTCCTGTTGGTGCAGGTCGCCGGGTGGCTCATAAGTGACCCACCACTCGTCAAGGAAAGCTTGAAACTTGCCCCAGTCCGCCCTCTTGATGTTCCATCGCGGCGGAGGGCGTGGCGGGATCGGCGGCGCCGCCGTGAGGGTGGTGAGGGTGGCGTAGTGGTCACTGGTGAGCGTAGGGTGCACCTGCCACGATGCGCCGGCCGCCAGGTCACCCGACAACAAGGTGAGGTCCAGTCGCCCCCTCCGGACGTGGGTGGGCTCCCCGGTGTTGAGGAGATGGATGTGAGGGACCTCCTCGAGCAACACTGCTAGGTGACGACCCGTCAGGTTGGTTGCCGACACTGTCTGAAGGATGGGGTGATGGGCGTTAAAATCGCCCGCCACTAGGAGGCTAGTGTGCTCTGCCATGGTGAGCAGCTCCCCTGCCTCCAGTTTGTGTCGCTGGCTCCTGTACAGGTTGTACACAGTGAGCTCGAGTCCTCCCACGTGCAGCTCCACCGCCAAGGCCTCCACGCCATCACCACAGTGCACCGGGTCGGTGATTCTGCGGTGAGGGATGGCGCTCCTCACCAGCGTCACGCATCTACGGGTGCCCTCAGTGGCAGGGAGCGAGTGGAGAGTGTAGCCCGCAATGCGCCACTTGAAGTCAGCAGGTGTGAGCGTCTCCTGTAGGAGAACCATGTCGAGGTCCTCCTCGAAGATGGCCTGCAGCACCTGATGTTTCTTGGGGCGGAGGCCCTGGGCATTCCACTGCAGCACCTTGAGCCTGGGGGCGGCCGCCGGTGGCGCGCATGGGGGGTGTCGTTGTCAGCGTGAGCGTGGTCGGCGTGGATGATGGTTGTCTGCTGTGAGGAGGGAATGCTGGCCTGGATCCCTCTGTGGTGGTCGTGACTGACGGCCGCCGATATAGATGGCTGATTCCATCTCCTCGAGGAGGAGCGCGTCAACGTCCTCCTTGGTGGCAGCGGCGAGCTCCGGGCGGCGGAGGAGCCTCCTCATAACGTGCATCATGCGGACGATGATGCAATCAACTATTGCACGAGTCTCCTCGCTGACGGGGATATTGTCGTAGCGGTGGCATGAGGCAGTGTGACGTCCCTCGGTTCTCGCTGTCGCTGTCGCTGTCGCTGGCGCTTCAGGCACTGCAGGTGCAGGTGGCTGGCTGGACGGGTGACCTTGAGGGCGACTCCCGTGTGGTAGGCGGGGCCTGGTCCCAGTCTCCCGTTTAGGCAGTTGGGGTGGGGGATGTGGCGGGGGTGATGGTGGCCGCCTCCTCCACTGATACTGTCAGCTGCGCTTCACTTTCCCTTCCGCCCGACCCGCGGCCTGGGGTGGTGTCCCTAGGGACTAGGGGGGTAGTCTGCTTGGTGGCCTTGACCCAGGCTGGCCTGGCTAGTAGGGGAGCAGGGATGAAGTGGTGTTGCCGCTGTTGTTCCTGTGGTTGTCCACGTGTTTCATGATGGCGGTGTTGACGCCACCGTGGTGCCTGAAACTGTTGCTGCAGGCGAGGCTGAGGCATCCTGCGAAGCCTCTCAGGGCACTGAGGGTTCCAGGCGTGGTGTTTCCTCCCGCAATTCGGACACTTTGCGGTGGTGGCCTCCTTGGCCTTGTGGCGGCCAATACAATCCTCCGTCGGGTGGTTAAGGCTGCATACTCCACACCTGACGGAGTGCTCGCACCTAGCTTGCAGGTGGTTGAAACGCTGGCACTTGTAGCACCTAACCGGCTCGCTCCGGTAGGGGCGTAAGGTGTAGGTGCCCCAGGAACGCAGGGTTAGCTTGGCAGGTGGCGGCCCCTCGTGGACAATCAGCACCTGCCTCGTGGCTATGTTGTCCCACCCACGCAGCCGTGTGGCGGACACCACATGGGGTTGTGCTTTCACCGCATCGAGTGGGGAGTCAACAGGGTAGCGCTCCAGCACTACCTTGTGCCTCCTCACACTAGGGTCAAGGAGGAGCACCCTATTGCCCTCGTCAGCGAGGCGCCACAGGAGCGCCACAGACTCCTCGTCCTTGGGGGTGAGAATGTATTCTCCGTAGAAATTGGGCCTCACCTCCATCTTCAGGGTCGGGTTATCGTCCTCGAGGGCCGTGATGGCCAGGTAGGTGCTGGCGCTGGGTTGGTCCTCCAGGCTTCCCAGCTTGAACTTGGGGCGGGCGGCGCGACCGTTAACCATAGTGGTCCAGTCCTTGCCCTGCGCGGCCTCCTGCTGGTCCTCGCTCCTGACGGACATGTCGATGACGAGTGGTGGTTCACTCTCGTCATCATCGTCATCGTAGGCATCGTCGGCGCTAGCAAACTCGCGCTCGGGACTACGGTCGGCCTCTTTTGGTGTCGAGTGTTTGGGAGGGGACGACGAGGAGGGGCGCTCCGAAGCCCACTTCCCCACCCCTGGCGGGTAAGCATTTGCAGGTGCAGCACTACGTGTTTTCATTCCCTGGCGTGTTCACACTCACACTAGTCTCATTCTCAAGTTCGGGTGTCGACACAGGCGCGGTCACTCGATGCGGCGAGGACATAGGTCGGGAAGGTCACGCGGCGTGCACAGCGGGGCTCACGGAGCGACCCCGTCTGACGTCGCCGGTGACTCACTCGCGACTGAAGGCCAAGGGTGAGTTTTCAGAATAGCGAGTGGGGGGAAACACAGACACAGGGGTAGGGGGATTTTCAGAATAACGGGAGGGTGGAACAGTCCCTCCGGGGTGGGAGGATTTTCTCAGAATAAATGGGGTGCGGGAACACTGAGGCAATGGTTGTTTTTCAGAATAGCGGGTGGGGGAAACACTAGACACAGGGGTAGGGGTTTTCAGAATAAGCAGGGAGGGGAACACAGCACCGGGGTGGGGGGTTTTCAGATAAATGGGTGCTTGAGCACTGAGGCACAAGGTGAGTTTTCAGAATAGCGGGTGGGGGAACACGACATCAGGGGTGGGGGGGTTTTCAGAATAACTGAGGACGGGGAACAGTTCTTCTGGGTAGGGAGAGTTTTCAGAATAATGGAGGCGGGGGGAAAGCTCAGGGATGGGTTTTTTTTTAGAATATAAACGGGTAGGGGAACACTTGATGCACAGGTGAGTTTTCAGAATACGCATGTGGGTGGGAGCATCAGCCAGCGGTGGGGAGATTTTTCAGTAATCGGGTGGGGGGAACGGCAGTCACGGGATGGGAGTTTTCAGAATACGGTGGGGGGATTTAGGGGGGGGGGGATTTCAGAAGAACTTCCCGTGAGCACCATGGGGAAGTCTGTTTTTGATTTGTAAATGGTTTATTGTACAATAAAACATACAGCATATATATATAATATATATATATATATCATATAGTAAAACTGTATAAATACACTAGTACAGCATAGTAGCAAAAAAGTACAAAGCGGGCATCACCCGCCGGTGAGGAGTTATCCCGTCAGACTACGGGAGGGTCGCGTGGAGGCGTGGTGACTGTGAGTCACCTGCGTCCAATGGATCTACTCCGGCCGGGTGTGGTGTGATGTGTCAGCGGGGAGGGGGCGTTGCTCGCAGCACCCCAACATCACGTCTCTCGGGGTGTGTGGCGAAAACCATGAGGGCGGCCCTGCTTCACGCCTACTCAGCAGGCCCACCAAGCCGTCAGAGCTGGGCTCTTAAAGGTTTATTGTAACAATCAACATACAGACATTTTTAAAATAAATACAAGCATGTACAGAATATCACATATGTCCATTAGCAGAAAACAGGTACAAAGCGGGCATCATGCCCGCCAGTGAGTTAGAAATTTAACCGTCAGACTACGGGACAAGGCGCGTGAGGCTGTGATGGTAGTCACCTTCGTCAATGGTACTGTGCTCGGGGCGGCGGGTGTGGGTACAGTATGTGTCAGCGTAAGAGGCGTTTGTTCGCAGCACCCTCAACTTCACGTCTCTCGAGGAGGTTGCTTGTAAGGCTTTATTGTACATCAACATACAGGGACATCGCGAATAGCAATACAAGCATGTACAGAATACTATCCAGTAGCAAAAAGGTACCAAGCGGGCATCAACGTTATATTCGTTTTGTTAAAATTCGTAGTTGTATGTTTTAATGTTTAATTGTGCTCGTGTTGTGCATTGTGTTTAGAACGACGTATATATCTAGTTTCAAAAAATTTGGGGTTTATTAATTTTTGAAGCTAACCGTGCAAACTTTGAAATATAGGACCATTTCTGTACGTAATATCATAAAAGAAAACTTTAAGAACCAGGACACTATGCAAAGACTATAGTAATGGTTTACTATTTTTAGTAATATTGGATAAAGCAATATGCAGATAAAGATACTACATATATACCAAGTACTCGTGGTGTTAAATGAATCTATCTGTTTCTAGACCTTGAATCATCACATTTGGATGAGCGCGTTGTTGCAAGCCTTTCTGAAGTAAGAATCTACAGGACGTTTGACGACGAAAGCTCAGTTTTGGCGCATGCATGGTCTTCGTGGTCATCCCTCCTTCTGCGGCACCCGTCAGGAGACTCATCCACTTATGTGGCAAGGTAAAGAGTGTGAGCTCAAATTGTAATCAGTATAATGGATGGCGTTCAGAGGGGACATTCAATGATTTTAGATGCTAGGATATATTTTTCCTCCTTGCGAAGCTTATGTTATTTTTTATGTTTATTTTCAGTAGGCTATCTCTCTTTCATTTGTGTATTATTGTCCCAAGCTCCTTCTGCTCGTCTTGGACACCTATTTCAGAGCCCGATTCAATTTTTTTGGTACTAAAATAAGTGGTGAATCTGTTATATGGACTTGTACAATGTTTAACGTCCACGGGATGGGGGCAAGGTCTAGAGTGCATATGTGGCTTGTTAAATGTTTTACCTGCCAGCGATGGGGGCACGGGTCTTAGAGTGCATATAGGCTTGTACAATTCTTATACTCCACCGAATGGGGGCAAGGTCCCTAAGAGTGCATATAGGCTTGTAAAAATGGTTTACTCTACGAATGGGGGCAAGGTCTAAGTGCATATTGGTTAGGTCCAGGTTGTAATAGAAAGTATTTTAATGTGAGGGTATTTAAAAGTGTTGACTTTAGCACTGTACGTGCGAGCTTGGACACGTTCCGATATTCGTTAGTGTGGACGTGTCTAACACGCTAGTGTTAATCATTCTGAGCTCATAACCGAGCGATTGATGATTGTATTCGTTGCTAATGTAATACAGTTTTCTATTTCATATTTTTCCCCGATTCATCTGTCTTAATCTGCCCATCTCCTTTCTAATCTATCTATCTATCTATTTATTCTTTATTTATCTATCTAACTCTTATCTATCTAGTGAATATACGGATGTAATCTCTCTGTCTCTCTCTCTCTCATCGTCTCGATCTCTCTCTCTCTCTCTCTCTCCCTCTCTCTCTCGCTCCTCTCTCGCTCTTCTCCTCTCGTCTCTCGTCTCGGTCCCGCGTTCTCTCGTCTCTCTCTCTTCAATCTCGTCTCTCTCTCTCTCGCGTTCTTTTATTTCTCGACTAGCTCCTTTTCTCATTCTATTCAAATGGGACACATAAACACTAGGTTTCTCAATTATTTTTATATAAAGACAGCATGGTTGCGACAAAGTTTGTAGAATCAGTTCATAAATTATCATTTACATCATTACATTACTACATTCATTATATATTTATCATTTACACTACTTTTCTTCATGTCGTTATTGGACTGCCTTAGTGACCCCGTATATTTGACTTTGATTCCAAACATTGGGTAAAGCCTGACTCGAACAAATTCTAGCCCCCCCCCCCCCCCCGTTTTATCCTCGACAATTTTTACTCTTGGAGGGAAGCCCATAGAACAGTGAGGCGCAGGAGAACCTTGTGCGGTAGACCAATCCATGGCTTGAAGACCCTTCTGATGGTGGAGCAAAATACGCTACTAGAGAGAGCCTTTGATTGAAGACCTACAATGCCTTGGTTGGTGGAACCGAATCCGGTGTCAGAAGAACCATGACCGAGAGAGCCGAATCCGTGTCAGAATAGAAACCCAATGGCGGTGAACCGAATCCGGTGTCGGAAAGAGGCCGTGACCCAAGTGGAGCCGATCCGGTGTCAGAAGAACCCTGGACAGTGGAACCGAATTCCGGTGGTCGGAAGAACAATGACACCCGAGAGCCGGATCCGGTGTCAGAAGAAGCCGTGTGACCAGATGAGCCGAATCCGGTGTCGGAAGAACCAGGCCGGTGGGAACCGAATCCGTTGCTCGGAAAGTAACCATGACTAGAGGGAGCCGGATTCCGGTGTCAGAAGAACGTGGCCGTGAACCGAATCGGTGTCGAAGACGCAGTGGCCGTGGAACCGAATCCGGTGTCCAGAGACCCGTGGCTCGCTGTGGCAACCGAATCCTTCTCGAGAAGAACCGTGGCTGGTGGAACCGAATCCGGTTCAGAAGAACCAGCCCAGAGGCGCCGAATCCGGTGTCAGATGGGAACCCTTTGCTGGTGGAACCGATCTGTGTCAGATGGACCGTGCTGTTGAACTGAAGTCCGGTTGTCAGAGGAACCGTGTGGCGGTGGAACCGAATCCGGTGTCCGAGGAAACGTGGCCTGGGCGGTTGATCGAACTCCGTGTCAGAGGAACCGTGTCTGGGTGCTCATGCCGAGATCCGGTGTCAGAGGCGTACCGGTGGCTGGTGTGAACCGATCCGTGTCAGAGGCACCGTGGCCGGTGGAACCTGATCCGGGTGTCAGTGAACCGGGGGGGGTGCTGGTGAACCGAATCGGTGTCAGAGTACCGTGCCGTTGGAACCGAATCCGGTGTCAGGAGGAACCGAATCCGGTGTCAGAGAAACGTGGCCCGGTGGACCGAATCCGTTGTCAGAGGAACAGTGTGGCCGGTGAACCGAATCCGGGTCAGAAGAGACCGAGGCCATCACCTGTGACCATGACTTGCTTGAGGTGTGCACCAGGAATGATCCAACCTTTGGGCTTCCTCTAGTCGCAGAGCTCGAGATTATGACCTTAGTCATGAGCTCCAGACACTGACCTGTTACTCCGGAGGGCCGAGCCATGGGTCTGCCAGACTCCTGTAACCCCGACAGCGCCATCCCGTGCACTCCCGATACACTGCATTGCCGTGACTGCGTTTTCCCCAGATGCTCCGATAACAAAGCGAGAAGATAAATACAACAAATTCTATTAGAGGAGAGTTTGTGGCCTGTTATTGCCTGTCAATACACTGGATTTAGTATTTTTACAATGAACTTGATACTCAATAAATTAAGGATATTGGTTCTTACTGTTCTGGGAAAGAATAAGCATCCTTACCTTGTGGATCATCTGATTAGGAGGAGGCAGAAGAAGATGAGTGCGGTAATCGGATGCAGCAGAATCCTGTACTAATCTTAGACGAGGAATTCTTTGAACAACCCTGTCCCTGCAGACGAGGCAAAGGACTGAGGGGGACTCAGGGAAAAGTAAGAGTCGGAGGATGAAGACCGATACGTGATGAAGAGGCAGAGGCTTGAGGCGGAGGAGGAGGAACTAGATGACGAAAGATTTCAACGCCATGGAATTTTCCCCGTTGTCTGGCAGGGACGTGGAGCCGTCCTAGTTTTTGTACGCAAGGCTGACAACACATCATCATGCACCCACGCGACGCCAACCAGCTGCATCATGGTCGCGTGCTTTACCTGAGGAGGGACAACGTGCTCTTATAAAGAAACATAAGAACATTAAGAACATAGAAGCTACAAAGGCCGTGAGATCTGACACGACGTCGTTCCTGTACCTAGCTACCTCAGTACATCCAACCTTTCATCCTCATCCATGAAATGATCTAGCCTCTTTTTAAAGCTCCATTGACTCCATAACACTACCTGTCTACTCAGTCCATTCCATCATTTTTACCACCCTATTGTGAACCAGTTTTTCGCTATTTCTTTTTTGAACATCTACCTTGTTCCGTTTGAATCCGTTACTTCTTGTTCTACCCTGCTACGTGATCTACGATTTTATGGCCTTCACCTTTGGCTTGAAGCTGGAAGATAAGATTCTGGAATCCCTAATCAGATCTCCGTCCTGCACGAGATCGTTCTTATTGATTAAAAAATGTATTCTTCTATCGAATTTCCATACAAGTGCAAAGTAGATTCTCACAAACTGATACTCACTAACGTGTTGTAGAATCCAGCACAGATCTTTTCATTTCTATAGAAATCGTCCTGTATTTAGCCATACATTATGCGAAAAGAGTAACTTAGTAACAATTTGGGAGGCGGTAGCGAAGTGGTTAGCGTCTCTGACTGGCGTTTCTCGGTGCCCGAGTTTTTCGATCCCCGAGGAAAGCCCTAAAACATTTCTGCATCGTCGAGGGGCTAAAACCCCCAAATGCCCTGCCCATCAACTCTACCTTCGACTGCGAAGTGGTGCACCGGCGACACAGGGGGCCTGCATCAGCCTCTAATCCACAGGGCTCACTATAAGAATCCTGCCTGCGCCACCACGGGCGATTGACCTCGTGCCATCACGCTCTCAAGTTAACCTCCAGAGCCTCCATCCAGCCCTGGGACCCCGACTGCCTATCACGCGCTATAGCACAATGTAAAAACAAGAAGAAGACTAAAAACAAAAAAACCTAGTGTACAGAATACTAAACAGGTCATATCAATAAAATATTGTTTATATTAATTAAATCGTCTATTAGTACCCCCAAGTACATTGAAATTACTTTATGCGGCCTCAAGCGGTGAAGTTTTAGTAACGATAGCTTACTTGAGATCATTAGGTTAATATGTTACAATGTTGTGTGTAAGAATAAATCTTGGATACCATTATACTCTATACGTACTCAGGGTTCTATGTGGTAGTGAGGAAGTCAGTACTCTCGTCGCTGTTAGACGTTTGCTATTGACTTGTGGTTCATCTTCTGGGCGGCGCTTATAATACCTGAGAGCCTTGGGCTGTGGCTCACTTTGAGGGTCAGGTTTCCCGTCTCCGTTTCTTCTTCCCCCCGTCATGAATTTCTGTCCGCCCGCGGGACCCAAAGGATGGGAGCAGAATACTTTTGTTTTTCCTCAGTATGATTACCATGTTGTTACTGATTAGCTGTTTCTTGTGTGGTTTTCATGTGTGTTATTTGCCATGACGTGTTGCTTTAGAGTGCTGGGGGGAGAGATGTTTTTTAAATACGTGTACATGGGAAAGTTTTCTTCGTGTATTCATGATAGTGCTTTATGAGTGTTTTTAAAAACTTTTTCATTATTTTTATTCAAAAGTTGCTGCCGTATACTTATCCAGATCCTACTTGGTGTGACAGTACTCGTACTAGCAATATGCACTACTACTTCTTGCCTACTACTACTACAACTACTACTGACTACTACTCTACTACTACTACTACTACTACTTACTACTACTACTACTGCTACTATAGTATACACTAATATACATACTACTACACTACTACTACTACGTTACTGCACTACTACTCACTACAGACTACCACTACACTACTGTGCTACTAATACATACATCTACTATTACTACTACTACTACTACTACTACACTTTTTTTTACTACTACTACTACTACTACTGACGACTACTCCTACTACTACTACTACTACTACATACATACAGATCTACTACTACTTACTGAACTAGCTACTACTAGCTACTACTACACTACCTACTACTACTACTACTACTACCCTATTACTACTACTACTAACATACTACTACTACTACTAATGGATGATAATGATGATGGCGATGATATAATCAATTGATAGTTTCTATGATTGAGATATCGATAATTGATATGAATATATATGTATGATTGGTATGATAATGACGCAATAAAGACAAGGATCTGATATAAGTTGTAATCATGATTTATGTCATTGCTATTACAATAGTAATCTTATCATGTATCATCATTATTAGTTAGGCCAATTAGTCATTATTATCATCATCATTATTATGATCATAATTATTGTTCGCATCCATATTACGTTTATCATCTTTATCAATACCCATTATAAGTTGCATCATCATTATTGTTCTCATAATAGATTACTTTAATCATACTTAATTATACAATTATAGAATCCTATCATTACTCACTTTGACTGGTAGCCAACGGAGACGGGCAGCAGTCTTATGATATTATCGAAAAGTCTTATACATCGTTTTAGATGTTAACAGGAAATAAATAATGCGTATGATATTGAATAGCGAAAAAAACAAAGAAACGATAAACAAACCAGTGTAGATATAACGTCGAATAGGAGGATACAACATTTTTGTTTATTCTAAATATTTCTTTCATGATTTATTTTCGAAACAAACAAATCTTCCTGTGGATTGATTCTTCATATCAATGTTTTCTTGGATGATATATCTACATAGGAATTTCTTGCAAAAACAAACAGGAAATAATGGTACCATCAAATATCACTTATCATCTATTCAGCCAATCTCTTTGTGCCATCAAACAGCGACTGCATTCAGAAACACGCATATATTGTTCATGAGTCATGCAATGGAAAAACAAGTTCCTTACGTCACACTGGCGACCTCAATAGACCGTCCTCCATGCCCGATAAAACCTCGCTGGCGTCAGTTCATGGAAACCGTTCGCCTGCGCCTTAAGGTCAGCACGTCACAAAGAAAACTGGAATGTGTTCTGCTTCACTCATTCGTTTTCTGTTGCCTCCGAACTTTTTTTTCTACCTCCTTGGGTGTAATCCTTTCCAAACATATAGTGGCGACGAAGTCGTTAGAAATATGCCTGACTCCAGAATATAAGAACATAAGAAACTAGAGAAGCTACAAGAGGCGTGTGAGACCTACACGTGGGTAGTTTCCCGTTACCTAACACTACCTACATCCACCTTTCCACCCCCATCTGTGTCCATAACACTCGTCGAGTTAGCCTTGCTTTTTAAACTCCTATTGACGCGCTGCGTGATTTGGGGCAGCTCAGCGAATTGTTTTCCGTTCTTTACTGTGGTACTCATAATGATGTTCCACCACCTTCACCATTGGGTTCTATTTTTAGAGTTTTGATGTCCGTTCCTCTTGTTATGAAGGGCTTCTTTGTTGTTCGGCCCTCTTTGAATAAGACTGGTGTTTCCAATTTCCGTCTACATTTCTACTGTTTTTCTATTTTGGAGTGTTGATGCTCCTCTCCCTCTGCATGTAACACCGTGCCCAACCGAGAAGCCTGCTTCTGGACGTAATGTGCTTCAGTCGGTTCGGCTTTCCCGTCCACGCTTATTGCCGTAGCTCTGGGTAAAAGGAAACCCCTCTGGAAAACCAGGTGTTGTTTTGCTTAAATTATTAGTGTGGCATGGTGCTTTGGTGAGTTCGTGATTTACCTGCACCACATGAGCGGGCTCCGCGTGTGATGGCCTAGCAAAACATGTAATCTTTTTTCCTGATTAGATATATTAAGAACATGATTCTATCATTAAACATCAGTTCACAGGGGGCCGGGCGGGCGGTCGCAGGGCCCGACGCGGGGGTCAGGGCGTGGTGGGAGGCTGTGCAGGGGCGTCGGGGGGTGGCCGGGCGCGGCATGTGAAAAGGACCACGAGAACGAAAGGTGTAAGGGCGGATTAGAGGGGGGGGGGGGTAGGGGGGAGGACAGGAGTGGGGGAGGGGAGTCGGGGGGGGGGGTAGGGGGGTGCGGAGACCGGGAGGGGAGGGCGAGGGGGGGCGGGCACGCGGTGGCCGGGGGGGCCGCCGGAGTCGACAGGCCGGGCGATGGGGCCGAGAGTCGGGGAGTAGTCGGAGTCAAACGGGGGAGGCGGAGCAGGTCGTGGGAGGACGAATGCGGCGGAGATTCGGCGCGCGGGAGCGCGGTGGCGGGGGGGGGGCGAGAGGAGGGGGCGGAGGGTCAGTGCCCCATCTGGTTCTGAGGAGCTCTCCTATTCTCAAATTCATTTATTTGTTTGTCGTGTCTGCAGGCAAGGACAACCTCAAAGAATGCTATTTTAAGGAATTATGTGCCACTCGTTGCTATTCCGTTGTCTCTCATGTCAATAAGATTTTTGTTTTGTTTTGTTCGGGGATTATTATAGTAAATGCAGGCTCCATGAAGGTCATACACACACACACACACACACCGCCACACATCACACACACACACCGTCCGCGATGAATCCAGTGGATAGCGCGCTGGGTGTTCCATTTCGTGGTAGTCACCGTTTTCGAATCCTCACTGGCTCACGGGGGATTTTTGTCCACTGACAACTCGGGCGGAAATTACTGTCCCCTGGATCAGAGGGATTGGTCTGTTTGTGCGGTGTGTGAGGACCCGCATTGCCTAACACGCTAGTAATGAGCTCCAAGTTCGCACCGGAAGGGTGAAACTGGCGTATCGGGGGCGAAGGCGCTAGCGTGGACAAGACCATGGGTGACGAACACACACAACAAACACACACCCCAACCTTTGTGGTCTAATTAGAAGGCATCTTCCGCCTGCTATTTCAGTAATGTTGATTCAAGGCCACCTCACATCCGGATTCGCTGACAGAGCGAACAGGTTGTTATATTGTTTCCCTTGAGCCAAGGGACGTGTGTGGTGGTGTGTGGTACCAGCATTACCCATAGATAGTCTCTAATGTGCTCTGAGCTCTTTCCATGAGGGTAATCGTAGTTGGCGATCGCGATCCAGTGTTCCTGAGTAAAACCGTGGATAACTCTTACACATCACAACGCACACACACACACACACACACACATCAAGCACACACAACACACAGCCACACACCCACACACACACACACACACACACACACACACACACGTCACGCTTCTTAGATGTTTCTCTGGCACTTTCTCCCTATCAAGTCAGTCCGCTTGTCAAGTAAGATCATCTTTGTTTCTCATATGGCCGAATTTGAAGAATGAATAATATGTATACGGTATAGACCACTGTATACCTGGACTGGCGCAGGAATATCGGAGCTGTTGCACATGGCCTGAACTTTTGCCCTGAAGTCGCTGTCGCTCGGATTCTATATATATATATATATTACTATAATATATATATATATGATATTATAATATATATATATATAGTATATATATAGATATTTATATCATATATATATATATACTCATCATATAGACTGGTTTATCAGTATAATATTGATTATGTGTCACTGTAAAGTCCTTGTAAATGTTTGTTCATATAATATTATAAAATAAAAAACAGTAAAACACTGGTAAAGAAATGCACATTACGAGACTAGAAGAATATGATTAACCTTAATATTCACTTCAACTCTTCGCCATTTAAAAACTTTGCGGTCAACTTTTTATAAAGGGAAGGGTATCAATAGAAGCGCAATTTTATTAGCTTTCCCATTGCTATATTTGGTCCATCTGATAAATTAATTTAAAAACCATGCATAAATTAGCGTTAAAAAAAATAAATAAAATTCATCAATCGGGTAATTTTTCCCGATTGATGAGGTTAATTTTTTTTTTGTTAACGCTAATTTATACATGGTGCTAATTAATTTATCAAAAAAAAAGAAATATATAAGTAAATAAATAACATCATCAATCGGGAAAATTACCCGATTTAATGTTTTATTTATTTATTTAAACGCTAATTTTGCATGGTTCTAATTAATTTATCAGATAACGAAATATAGAAAAGGGAAAGCTAATAAAAAAAATTTGCGTTCTATTGGATACCCTTCCATGAATAAAAGTTGAAAACGCAAAGTTTTAAATGGCGAAGAGGTTAAGTGCATATTTAGTTCATGCATATTTCTTCATAGTCTCGTAATGGCATTTCTTTTAACCCTGTTTTACTGTTTTTTATTTGATAATATTAATAGAACAAAACATTTACGAAGATTCCAGTATATCATATATACTTGGGTAAAAGTCTATTTTGAAAAGTCCATAGACCACTATATCTCTTTTGTTCCCGGGGGCCCGCAGGCCCCTAGCAGCCCCGTTAATTCCAAAAAAAAATTGTTCGCGTGTGCAGTCCAGGTATTTTCAGTTTTGGTCTATGGTATAGCCCTATAACAAGCTACAACTACATCTGCAGTCAATATTTTTCGTAGGTTAAGGAAAATAGTATAAAATATAGTATGTTTAATTCGTCCTCTTTTGCGTTGCGACAAAAGCCTGGACCCATAAACCAGAAAAAATTAAACTTAGGTGTGGAAACAATACAAAAAACTATTTATAATTCTTCCGTTATGCTTCCCTTGACGCGAGGCCACGCAGGGAAAGGTGCGGCCAGCTGTGACGCCATGCACGACGGTTTTGAAACACCTGGCAGTAAAAAATATAGAAAAAAAAAGTGGCTGAGAGAGGGGGGGGGGGGGAGGGGGGGCAGCTGTTAAAGGGGCTTGTGCATTAAAACCCTACAAACACTTT
>JACEEZ010020259.1:7500-15000 GCA_016584305.1 Chionoecetes opilio
CCCGGCGGGGGAGTTTAGGCTTCCCGTGTACTGGGCTCATGATGAGATCCCTTATGATGGAGAAAAAAAAATGGTGATGAGAATCCTCCCGAGAGGTCACGAGGTCGGAGGGAATGGCTACTCCGCGTCTGAATCGCTCTGACACGCAAGCTTTCCGCCGCACGCACCGAAGCCCCCGACAAGGCTGCCCCTCTTTACGGCCGCTCCCCGCACGCTCCAACCAGTAAACCGGATCCGTGCATAATGTATATGGGTAATTATGGCCCCGGAATACCCACCTGGATGGCCAATATGCATACCTGTAACAAAAGCTGAGGACACGGCGTCACGGTGATAATTGCCGCGGTGCACCACAAGGAGACAGCTTACCTCCTGCGTTGCTCCTCATCACTCCCTTCCTTTCCCTCCCTAACACCTTCCCTTCCACCCTCTGTCCCTCCTAACCCCTCCTCCCTTCCTTTCCCTCCCTAAAACCTTCCATTCCACCCTCTGTCCCTCCAAACCCCTCCTTCCTCTCCCTCTCCCACCGTGCCAGCTAGCATGAGCCGGTTGTTGATCCTAAGTTATGGTACGTTAGGGTCGTGTAGGGGCGTTTGTCTCCCTCTGCATGCTTATCGCGTCTCACAAGGTAACCTGCGAAAATTATGCCTCCCTTGAAAACCTGATACGTTCTTGGTACAGCGATCTGCAACCCTCCCTAGGGATCATTATGTATCCCGTGTGGTTGTTTATTTGTTTATGCGTGTGTGTGTGTGTGTGTGTGTGTGTGTGTGTGTGTGTGTGTGTGTGTGTGTGTGTGTGTGTGTGTGTGTGTGTGTGTGTGTGTGTGTGTGTGTGTGTGTGTTTGTGTGCGTGTGTGTGTGTGTGTGTGTGTGTGTGTGTGTGTGTGTGTGTGTGTGTGTGTGTTCGTGTGTTCGTGTGTGTGTGCGCGTGCGTATTAAGAATCTATCCACAAATCAAAGTCGCGTTTCGCTTCTTTCGTTGTATTGTTGAGCAAACGAACTTTAAGAAAGCTGCTTACTGTTCTATTCAGCTTAGAAAAGCTACACGTAAGATACTGTCAACGAAAAGGTGTATCTAATTTGTCTTCATTGAACAACCGGTCTGTTGTGAAAAATAATAATATCTGTATTCAATTCTACTGTACTGTATACATCATTCTACTCGTGTGGACATTAATTTATCAGATAGCCATGGACAATGACCATCTTTCATTTTCTAACTTATGTTTTCATGACATAACAGTCCACTCCATCTTTTTTTGCTTCCTCTTCCTCCGTTAGTTGGCTCATCCATCCCCGGAATGAGGCCACAGGAGACAAAACTGAGCGGCAGTAATCACGCCCACATCATGAGGTTTGTCAGTGACCCTCCGAAAGTTAAAGAAATGCCAAGTTTGGTTTGATATCCCGGCCAGACACGCTCCGCCACTCCTGTCCCGGTGCGTGAATGTGTGTGTGTCCGGTGTGTGTGTGTGTGTGTGTGTGTGTGTGTGTGTGTGTGTGTGTGTGTGTGTGTGTGTGTGTGTGTGTGTGTGTGTGTGTGTGTGTGTGTGTGTGTGTGTGTGTGTGTGTGTGTGTGTGTGTGTGTGTGTGCGTGAAGAATTAATGAAATCAGGCACGGAGCTCAGTTATTTAATTTTGTATACGGCTCTTGTGGGTTCGGACTCAACTCTCTCAGCGGCTCTTACTTGCTTATTTAGCGTCACCAAGCTTCCCTTAAGTACTCACCATGTACTTATAGCGACGACAATAGGCATGTAAAGATAAAAAACAATATATTTGTACGATGGCTTAAAGATATACGTTAAATCATTGATCCTGAAAATGATGAGGAAAAAAAAGTAACACAAATAGCTTGATATATCGTACCTAAATAGTAGGAAAAGTAGATACATACAAAAAACTTATATACACACACACATACACACACACACACACACACACACACACACACACACACACACACACACACACACACCACACACACCACACACATACACGCACACACACACACGTACTCAACTGACACTTTATATCACATACTTAAATCGAGAACCTGTGAGCAGGTGGAGACTTAGAGCAACTTTTATGAAAACTCCGCGTTAAGTTTTGATTAAGAACGAAAACATCTTAAGAAAATCCCTCAAAGACGAAAAAGAAAGAGGGAATTCGCTGACATGCAATTTTTCACGGATAATATCAAGGAAAGATATTCTGGCGAGGGGTGGGAGTGGGGAGGGGATTCTGGTCTCCGGGGCGATGTGTCTTGTGCTTAAATGGTTTGCCTGGCTCTTTATTTCTTTACCTTGGTGTATGTGTGTGTGTGTGTGTGTGTGTGTGTGTGTGTGTGTGTGTGTGTGTGTGTGTGTGTGTGTGTGTGTGTGTGTATGTATGTGTGTGTATGTGTGCGTGTGTGTGCGTGTGTGTGCGTGTGTGTGCGTGTGTGTGGTGTGTGGTGTGTGTGGGTGTGTGTGTGGTGTGTGTGTGTGTGTGTGTGTGTGTGTGTGTGTGTGTGTGTGTGGTGTGTGTGTGTGTGTGTGTGTGTGTGTGTTGTGTAAGAAAGAGAGAGTGAGTGAGAGTCTGAGAGAGAGAATGTCTGTCTTGGCTAGTTCTCTCTCTCTCTCTCTCTCTCTCTCTCTCTCTCTCTCTCTCTCTTCTCTCTCTCTCCTCTCTCTCTCTCTCTCTCTCTCTCTCTCTCTCTCTCCTCTCTCTCTCTCTCTCTCTCACATACTTCGATTCCTTCCCTTTCCTTTGATGTATAGCATGGCACTCTTCCGTTCCACAATGAATTAGATCACAAAATTAATTCCTCCGCCAGCTTCCAATTACCAACAATAATTAAATCGCATGCGAGGGGATAAATAAACAGCCCTTGATGCTTCCCATTTACCATATTATACAATTTTCTCTAATAACGTTGTTTAAAGAGGGAGTGTAAAATGAAATAATAAAAAAGCGTCGTCCTTACTTCCCCTCCCTTCGTTTGCCACTAACCCTGATGAACACGAGAGGAGGGCCAAGGGAGGAGGGCCAAGGGAGGAGGGCCAAGGGAGGAGGGCCAAGGAAGGAGGGCCAAGGGAGGAAGGCCAAGGAAGGAGGGCCAAGGGAGGAGGGCCAAGGGAGGAGGGCCAAGGGAGGAAGGCCAAGGAAGGAGGGCCAAGGGAGGAGGGCCAAGGGAGGAGGGCCAAGGGAGGAAGGCCAAGGAAGGAGGGCCAAGGGAGGAGGGCCAAGGGAGGAGGGCCAAGGGAGGAGGGCCAAGGGAGGAGGGCCAAGGGAGGAAGGCCAAGGAAGGAGGGCCAAGGGAGGAGGGCCAAGGGAGGAAGGCCAAGGAAGAAGGGCCAAGGGAGGAGGGCCAAGGGAGGAGGGCCAAGGGAGGAGGGCCCAGGAAGGAGGGCCAAGGGAGGAAGGCCAAGGAAAGAGGGCCAAGGGAGGAGGGCCAAGGGAGGAGGGCCAAGGGAGGAGGGCCAAGGGAGGAGGGCCCAGGAAGGGTCTGCCGCTCTTTTACACTCCATACTTTACCTTTACAACAGTCCTCTTCGACCTTCTCTAAAAATAAATTCGCCTGACGGTATTTCCAGATTCTCGAGTTTATATCCACTTCTGTCTTTAGCTAACCCCTTCTCGCCCAGGTCGTTCCTTTGCTATAAGGAATCGTATGTTGTTAGCCATAAAATTACGAGAAGTAACTAAATATACCAAATTAGTTAGTAGACAAGGGTTTTAAACAAGTCATATATATAGAATATTGCTTATATTCATTAAAATTGTCTTATGATAGCCAAAATTGCAATGGAAATTAAGTTCTGGGCCTCAAAGGGTTAATATAGATTTGTTAACTGCCTGCCTTTCTATCCAGTTTAATCCACTCCATTCAATCCCATCTTCGTCATTTCAAAGGCCTTCCCATCCTATCCTAACGCACCAATACCAGAACCTGTTACATTCCGACCATCCCTCCAACCTCCGTCAATAATGCAAATAACTTGTGAACGAATGCAATACGATGTTACAGCCCTTTTTTTTGCTAGATATCATACTTATACCCAATATAATGTCACGCATCGTACATAAATCTACACATATGGTAAATAAAAATGGTAGAAATGATGACTAACGATAAAATAAGGTACAGACATGAACGCAGAGAGAACTGAGGAGAACAATGAATATGATTACAGGGGGACGCTCCTTTCAATTAAGTAATGGATGATGATTAGTAGGAAGCTGCTGCCACACGCATGAGTAGATTGAACAGAGTTGAGTGATGAATGGTTTATTGGCACGTAATAACCTTCAACAAAACGCGGTCGTAACAGTAATCACGAGTAGTTAGAAAAATAATAAAATGCCGAACATTCCCATCGGCAGGACATGAATCAGGTTAACTAAGGCTGATGTATCACCACCGCAGTAAATCATCAGAGTGCTACAGTTAAGCACCATCCATCACAATGTGTACCATTCATTAACTAGCATCCCACTCATCAACATTAATTACAGTAACACTTATCACCAGCACCATCACTATTGCGTACTACCATCGCCCTGCCATAAGTAATATTACCACCATTCGATACAACCATCACCACCACTCACCACCACTCACCATCAACACTACCATTCACCACCAACACCACCCCTCACCACCACTACCACCACACCACGCCACCATCCTAACTTCACCAGTAACAACAGCCAGTTTTGACATTTTTTTTATTACGATGTAGATTACAGTTGACATCTCTCTCTCTCTCTCTCTCTCTCTCTCTCTCTCTCTCTCTCTCTCTCTCTCTCTCTCTCTCTCTCTCTCTCTCTCTCTCTCTCTCTCTCTCTCTCTCTCTCTCTCTCTCTCTCTCTCTCTCCTTATATTCCCATTTGTGAAGAAAATAATACAAGCAAAAAAATTCTACCAACTGATATCAACACCACCCACCCCCCACCCTCCGCCAAACCACCACCACCACCACCACCACTGCCTCTACCACCACCACCACCACTGCCACCACCACCACCGCCACCACCACCACCGCCACCACCACCACCTCTACTGCCGCCAACCCGGACAGTGGGGAACACAACACCTGCTGCCCTGGAGGGTCGACTACAAAAAAATGATAAAAAAAGAGAAAAACAACCAATGAACCGGAACCAAAGACACGTTTCCACCCATGAGGACGTGATGGTGAGCTTTACATTTCTACCACCACCACCACCACCACCACCACCACGGCCACCACACCACCACCACCACCACCACACCGCCACCGCCACCACCACCATCACAACCGCTCCTGACACTAATCATCACCACCATTACCAACATCACCATCACCACCATTACTAACCACAAAACCATTCGCAATGTTACACCCATTACTACTACAACCACTAATATCACCCCTCTGCTGTTACCTTCACTTCTGGTACACTTCCGCCACCACCACTACCACCACCTCCATAGCAACACACTCCAACAGATATCAACTCCAGTGTGAAAACAAATCCAAACTTGGAATCCCAAGTTCCAACGCGGCAGAAGTGACTATTACTAAACTCATAATGAAAGTGAAAGAAGTTTAATTACAAGTTTGGTCTTCTATGTAGTTACTAGGCAGCCATTAAATGAAACTGCAAATATATGCAAAAACAGATGTCCAAAGTTTTGTCATGAACATGTACTGCTCTGAGCAAGCTTTCAGGCTAGAAAACAGAAATAGAAAAAAAAGAAGCTTAATTTCTCAGACATTTACATATGTGTGAGTGTCTGTGTTCTCTCTCTCTCTCTCTCTCTCTCTCTCTCTCCTCTCTCTCTCTCTCTCTCTCTCTCTCTCTCTCTCTCTCTCTCTCTCTCCTCTCTCTCTCTCTCTCTCTCTCTCTCTCTCTCTCTCTCTCTCTCTCTCTCTCTCCTCTCTCTCTCTCTCTCTCTATATATATATATATATATATATATATATATAATATGTAGTCGCTACCAGGGAAGCTTTTTATGAGGCGTCAAGGTCCCACAAGGGCGTCGGGGATTTCAGGTGTTCGTTCATGCAAAACATTTTCACATCATTTTTTCCGCCGCCTTGCAGTGAGCGCCACCGCGTCCCAGCCCGTGCACCTGCAGCTCCTCCTCCTCCTGTTGCTCACACCTGATGACAACAGAAGCAGCGGGTAATGCGAGGGAAGTACATACAGGTGTGGTGGGCTGGGCTCGAGCCTCAATACTGACAATGCCTGCGTCTTAAATGTATGCCTGTTACGTTACGTCCTGTATGCCCGTCCTCCCCTCCCCTCCATCTATACTAATAATATGAACACCAATGAAGATACGTAAGATGTTTCGATATAGCCTGAAGCAGCGACCTCGTTATGCAGTGTTGCGTCCCCGCGGTAGTTGTTGCTTCATGCTCCCTCACACCTGCCACGCATGCCAGGAATGCCTCGTGACGCTGCATATAAGATCAACGATGAGAGAAGAGGAAGAGGAGGGAGAAAGCGAGAAATTCATTAAAGACACACATAAGAAAGAAGGGAATACCCAAATCAAGCAATGTTCCTGTTCTGATCCGTATCCCCAACGGCGACGTGGGAGCAACGACCCTTCACGGCCACGCGTATCTGCTCGGCCTCTCCTCCATGGCCAGTCCGGGGCCACCTTAACCAATTGATTAAATCCTCATAACAATCGTGTGGGCCATTGTGCGGTACGACCCTCCCCCTACCCATCACCCCTCAACCCCCTATCCCCCCACCCCGCCCCTTCCTCGCTCTGAATGCCAAAAGGAGAATAGGGAGGAGGCGCGAGGTGTGATAATCCCGTGGGAGAGGCTGTGGTCAGACGTGCCTTTCTCAGTATCTTGAGTTGAGAGGGAGAAAAAATACGCAAGGGAGATAACTCATAGGAGGATAAAAAGTACGTGGATCTTAGAGGTCACGAGGGTAAGGCGAGGAGGAGGACGAGAGGGAGGAGGGAATGGAGAGGAAGAGTGTGAGAGGGAATGGAGGGATGGAGTAGATAGCGAATGTCGGGTTGGAGGTGAGATTAGAGGTGAGGGAAGGATGAGACATGATATTGCCCAGGGGAGGGAGGACGAGGAGGAGAAGGGGTGGTGTGGTAGGTTGGTGTGATTGCGTGATACGCTGTGGTGGCTGTGGCTGGGTAGGATTAGGAATGCGTGGTGGTGGTGGTGGTGGTGGTGGTGGTGGTGGTGGTGGTGGTGGTGGTGGTGGTGGTGGTGGTGAAGGGAAGGTGGTGGTAGAGCCAGGCAACCAGATACAGGAAATAACAAAGCTACAGAAAAAAAGGCAAATAAAAAATAAAATACCAAAATCACATAAACTAATGCATTAATAGATATTGGTGGTCCAAGGATGATGAAATTAAACAACAAAAAAGGAAAAAAAAAAGTAGTAACAAAAGAATGTCAGTCGAATACAGAAACGATAAGAAGATTAGGTGAAAGAAAAAGAAAACAAATAGCAGCAAACGCAGACGAGAATGCGAAGGACA
>JACEEZ010020259.1:25000-35000 GCA_016584305.1 Chionoecetes opilio
TGTGTGTGAGTGTGAGTGTGAGTATGTGCGTGTGCGTGTGTGTGTGTGTGTGTGTGCGTGTGTGTGTGTGTACGTGTGTGTGTGTGTGTGTGTGTGTGTGTGTGTGTGTGTGTGTGTGTGTGTGTGTGTGTGTGTGTGTGTGTGTGTGTGTGGAGGTAATCCGCTAAAATTTCAGCCCGCCAGCCAGTGTAGGGACGGAAAACTCACTGCATAAAAAAGAACAGTGTAATTTATCCGGCACAAAAATCCTGAGGCAAAAGATTCTCCAGCACGCAATGACGCTTTATGGCCTCGGTCACGACAGTACCTGCGGAGGAGGAGGAGGAGGAGGAGGAGGAGGAGGAGGAGGAGGAGGAGGAGGAGGAGGAGGAGGAGGAGGAGGAGGAGGAGGAGGAGGAGGAGGAGGAGGAGGAGGAGGAGGGGAGGAGGAGGAGGGGGAGGAAGAGGAGGAGGAGGAAGAGGAGGAGGAGGAGGAGGAGGAGGAGGAAGAGGAGGCGGAGGAAGAGGTGAGGGAGAAATACTGGAAGGAAAAATAATAGGTGGGTGAAGATGATAAGATACTAGATTGATGAAAACGGGTAATAAACCTCTACCCCCCCCCCCCCCCCCACACACACACAGACATTACATAACGTTATCCTATGGAAGGGAGATGATGGAGGGACCGTGGGTGCTGTAGACAAGTTTTTGTAGGTGGTGCAGTGAGGAAAGAGTGAGGCCATTTGGAAGGATTTACGTGCAAATGAAAAATAGAATGAAAAATAAAATAAAAAATAAAATAAAGAATAAAATAAAAAAGAAAATGAATAATAAAATGGAAGGAAAATAACAAAGTAATGTCTTACCAACTACTGAAATGAAACTGCAACTGTTTTTTTTTGTGTGTTTTTAATGGTGTAAGGCTGAAGATATTTGATGTTCTGATGTTACTGAAAAAGTGTACGACAGTGAGAGAAAACAAGTAGCATTTACAGAGGATTATAATTACGTAAAGGTCAAATGAGCGTAAATAATTAAATAATTGGGGAAAGATAGCAAGTACGTACCAGAGAGAGAGAGAGAGAGAGAGAGAGAGAGAGAGAGAGAGTGTGCAACCTTTGGACTGAGTTACATAGTACTAAACATTTACTTTTTTTGTGATTGCAGCAATTTTACATTATAACTTTCCCTACCGAAATCCAACACACACACAACAGAATATCCTTTGCATTAATAAGCTTTTGTTTATACATATGGCTTTCTTGTGGATTTGCTCTAGCACTTCCACTACCACAACAGCATTCACCACCACTAAACAAACCAATCTGACCTAGCAAAGCAGTGAAGCTACGTTTCAACACATGTGATAAAGGGATGTCTCATGATGGGAACGAGTTATCACCTTGGTAAGAGACAAGCACAGGTAAGGGGCTGACGGTATAATGATCAGTGTTTGAGTGCATTATCTGGTGTTGATATGTGGTTGTAGTGGTGGTGGTGGTGGTGGTGGTGATAATGGATGTGGTGATGAAAGTTTAAGTTGCTAAGTAGTGATGGTTGGCAGAGCTGCGAGTCATGAACTCAGGAAAAAAACTCACACAAACTAGTGTTCAAGGTTAACGTCAGAGGACTAAAAATTCGGTGATTTCCTGCAACAAAACTTTTCATTTTTCCTTGTAATTTCCCAGTAACTTGAACTTTTCCTGAACATTATTCCTCCCTCAGAGTATCATTATGTCCACAGAATACCCTTACAGACCGATATTTCGTATCATAAACCAGTGCACTTAGAAGCATTTGCATTTCTGAAATATACACTATCAAATTATTGTTTCCCGACGACCGCCTATTAACTTATGCTTTGTTACAGCATTGCAATGACATCACTATAAATGGCAGCTATATTATTTCAAATGAAATTAAAACCTATTAATTAAACTGCATCACATCCTTCTGCTGATTCGCCAGATAACATCAGCAAAGTGGTTGTGTTTGCCCAATGTGCAATGCGGCTACAAATTGCTAAAAAATGTGACTGCAGAATAAAAGATATCATAGATATTATGAATATTGAAACTCCTGTCATACACATCAGCAAAGGCCAATATTCACCAATATCATATTGGTATCCTAAACAAGCTTGTCCGACACTGTAAAAAATAAATACAACTCTCCCACAAACACTGGACGCTATACACTTCCCTTTGATGGCCTCTGAGTAGACCTTCCCTTCCCAGCTCTTCCAATCGTTGCTATACAAAAACAAAATATATTTTAGGGGACATAACAGCGGGATTAAAATACTCCAGACCACACTTGAATCCCCTTATTTCACAGTTGTTCTTTTCATAAATTGACCGATGCTGTTAATGTAATTCCTCTGGGAGACTGTGTTGATGGTAAACTACAGAAACATGTGTTAGGGTACTTGTCACTAGTCAATCCATTTTAACGCAGAGACTCACCTCCAATAACTTTCATAT
The DNA here is from genome assembly GCA_016584305.1 of Chionoecetes opilio. Taxonomy (NCBI): domain Eukaryota; kingdom Metazoa; phylum Arthropoda; class Malacostraca; order Decapoda; family Majidae; genus Chionoecetes; species Chionoecetes opilio. Next base: position 27,463 of record JACEEZ010020259.1, read on the forward strand.
TCATACATGGACACTGGCACAAACCTCGCTGCTCCAAAGGCCGCGAGAAATCACTGAGGTGCCATAAATCGCGCCTCCTCGACCTGAACACCGGCACGTCCAAGGAAGTGGCGAGGCACGTCAATCATGTGCATCCTCTCCAGACTTCTCAGAACCCTATAAGACATCCAACAGCCGCATGGGCTTATTCGGCATTCCGCGGCTTCTCAAGGCCTACAAACTCCCTTAACCCCTTCACGCCCAAATTTTTCCTTTGCTTTAAAAAAATCGTCTGTTGTTAGCCATAAAATACGAAAAGTAACTTAACATAACAAATTAGTTAGTCGAGAAGGATACTAAACAGGCCATATCTACAAAACATTGCTTATATTCACTAAAAATCGTCTAATGGTAACCAAATTACAATGGAAATTACGTTCTAGGTCTCAAGGAGTTAAATCCCCCGCAGCCTACACAGAGCATCGCACCAAATGTCACTGTGCCCGACTAGTACGTACTCACGCACGCACAATCAATCATTGGGGGCATACGCCGGGGGGCGCGTCGCCTCGCCCACCCTACGACGCCACTCCCGGGGGTCACCACGCGCGAGTTCCCATGCAGGCTCCTTTCCCATACAAAGCAGCTCTCGACAGGAAACATCAACTTGCCCCAGCCACGAGCACTTGTGGGCGCCCCCTTGGCCTCCTCCACGCCGGATTGTCTCTTACAGATACAACCCGATGGGAAGGATCGGTTTCAGGGTAGCGTGTCACATGCCCATATAGCCGGAGTTGGCGCTGACGTACTATGCAGGTAATAGGCCTCGATTCAGTCTCACGGTGCAATCGCTGATTTGACACGTAATTATCCCAGCGATACCCCATGACTCTGCGAAGACACTTATTACCAAAGGCATTGATTCGTCTCTTCAAGTCACTATTTAGTGTCCATGTCTCACAACCATAGAGTAAGACAGGGATCACAAGCGACTTGAAGATCCGGATCTTTGTCCTCCTGCACAGGTACCGACAACGCCAAATACTCCCGCTGAGCGAGTCCATAACCCCGTGGGCTATGCCAATCCGCCGTAAGACTTCTTGACGTGACCCGCCGTCATTATGGACTGCGCTACCAAGGTATGTAAAACTTTCCAAGATCACAATGTCCTCGCCACACGCATGAACAGACTGTACTGCTTCATCTAGTAAGTCTCCAAACACCTGGACCTTGGTCTTGAGCCAGGAGACCTCAAGTTCCAAAGGCTTTGTCTCCTCGTTCAGCGCCTCGAGAGCCATCACCAGGACCTCCAGCGACTCAGCAAAGATTACTGCATCATCGGCAAAAACAAGATCAGTGATCTTGGTGTTGCCGACGGATGCTCCACAATCACTTTGATCTACAACCTTGTCCAATACCCAGTCCATACAAGCGTTGAAAAGTGATGGGGCAAGGACGCACCCTTGCCTCACTCCTGTTTTCACAGGAAAGAAGCTGGATACACCTGCCCCACACTTCACAGCATTCTCAGTCCCAGAATACAGACCAGTTATCAAACCAATAGTCCTTGCAGGAATCCCTTGAAGTCGCAGAAGATCCCAGAGTGACTCACGATGCACTGAGTCAAATGCCTTCTTGAGATCAACATAGGCTGCAAGCATCCCTGTTGAAACTCACGTCGGCGTTCCACCAGGACACGAAGCGCTAGGATACGGTCCGTTGTTGACTTACCAGGCGTGAACCCAGACTGCCGAGGTCTCTGATGCTTCACCAGATGACTGCGAATCCGTGTCAGCAATAGATGGGCAAGCACCTTGCCTGGTACGCTGAGCAGTGTAATACCGCGGTAATTGTTGCAGTCCTGACGGTCCCCTTTCCCTTTCCAGATAGGGACGACCAGCCCTCTTTTCCAGTCAGGAGGAATGGTACCTGATTGCCACACGGCAGTCAGGACAGCATGCAACCCGCGGATCATGGCCTCACCCCCAGCTTTGAGGAGCTCCGCACTGATATTACAAACACCAGCTGCCTTTCCACCCCTCAACTTTGCTACAGCCTCTCTGACTTCTTCAAGAGAGGGTGCGGTTTCGTCAATGGGAGGATCGGCATCCACTGCCCGTAACCCAGTAGTGTGAAGCTGCTCAGTTGGAGGGTCCACCGTGAACAACTGCCCAAAGTACTCAGCCCAACGAGCCATCTGCCCATCCGTGTCCGACACGAGGCGCCCATCTGCTGTTCGAATAGCACTCGCCCGAGAAGGAGACTTGGAACGGAGCTTCTTCAGGGCTCGGTAGGCGGGTCGGAGGTCATTAGCGTTCAAATGACCCTCGACATCCTCAGCGAGACTCCTGACATACCTCTTCTTGTCTCTCCTCAGGAAGGTTCTAGTCCGGCGTGACAGAGCCCTGTGCTGGTCCTGGTTCCCAGCCAGCCTGGCAGCGCGACTCTCCTCGATTTTCTCCAGCGTCTCCATCGAGACAAAACCACGCCTTGGCCTCAGGCGCTCCCCAATACACTCCTTGGCAGCCTGTAGAGTTTCACGTTTGAAGGTATCCCACAGTTCTACAGGGTCCCCGAGAGCACTGAGCACATCAAACCGATTTGAGACTGCCACCGCATACTCATGAGCACATGTCAAGTCCTTCAGTTTCTCAAGATGAAACACAGTATGGTTACCTCTTGAGATTCTTCTGGACTTGACATGAAGCTTAAGTGTGGCAACAACACGTCTGTGATCTGTTCCAAAGAACTCAGCACTCCGGTAAACCCTGCAGTTCTGGAGGATCCTCCAACGAGTACTAACGAGGATGTGGTCGATCTCCTTAGCTACCACTCCGGCATTACCATACCATGTCCAGCGGTGCAGCTCTGGTCTCTGATACCAAGAACTTGCAATTCTCAACCTTCTGGACCTTGCAAAGTTCAGAAGCAGAGAGCTGTTGGTGTTTCTGGTACCGGAGCCATGGGGACCAACACATAACTCGTAGCCATCTCTCACAGTGCCAGAATTAGCATTGAAGTCGCCCAAGACAATGAGTGTGTCCCGAGGAGGACACTGGTCTAATACAGAGTCGAGTTTGGCGTAGAGCATCTCCTTCTCTTCAGTTTTACGCACCTCGGTAGGAGCGTACACTGCAACAAGAGACATGAAACCCAGAGTGTGTTTCATCCTCACCCGCATTATACGCTCATCAACCGGAGTAACCTCAACAACTGACGGCTGCAGTTTGCTGGAGATGCCTATAGCTACTCCCCGTTCACGGTGACCATTGCTCATGCCGGACCAGTAGTAGGTGTAACCCCCACTGCTAGTCTCGCCACTGCCAGACCTCCTCGTCTCAGAGAGTCCCACTATATCCACCCTCAGCCTACTGAGCTCGCCCGATAGGAGAGGTAGTTGATGATCGTCTGAGAGGCTCAGAACGTTCCACGAGCCCACACGAAGAACCCTCCGCAGGTTGATCCCAGGAGTGATTCGACGGGCAGGCGCCGCCTCTGCACCGCCCCGGCCACCCCCATAAGAAAAATTTGGGCTAGGAGGCCCTACCACTTGATTTAGAGTGCGGGATTCCCGAGGGCCCTGCCCCGCACCCGTCATAGGCAGACCCCTCCCCTGCGTCGGCATAGGAGGGGTCTGTATGGTCGGGCCCCCCGGCAAAACCGGGTCGGGCCCTCACTCACGCACAACAGATATATAATTCCTTCATACTTTGGCATTGTAGCTGAGTTTTCAAAATAGTTTAAATATATTTTACAATTTGTAGTGATATAAATCCATAACTTATAAACTGCATTCTATATTACCCTTGCATGTGAGCCTTGTCACAACCGAGCCTCACAAGCTTTAGTCTCCCTGTATTGATGAACTGCACAACAAAACTCACGGTCCATCAATCTCATCGTGCTGCCAACAACTCCATGACAATCCAGAATGAGAAGGAATGACATAGCTGGTTTGTGCTTTTTTTCTTTAAACATTCTTTTTCCAAATTTATTTCCATTAATTCACTAGAGCGCACCGTATTTGAGTTTCTACCTTCGAAAATAACCAAGACGCAAAAATATAACTCTGAATGCTCGGAGACGTTTGGACTCTTGCATTTGTAGATCTTCTGAGAAAATTCTGATGAAAAAGTTTCTCACAAAAAAATAATATATATCTATTCGAGTAAAAGATTAAGGACCTCGAAAGCCAGTCAACTCTTCAATAAGGAAACTGAAAGAAGATGGCTGGGAACTGCAATGGAAAACTTGTATCGTGCACTTTCTTCAATCATCAGTTACAAATTGCAGAGGCGACTCGTACCCAGAGAGTGAAGTTGAAACATTCTCCAAATCAAAGGTCAAGGAAACGTAGCGAGTCCATAAGTCAGGTCACGAATACATACGTATATAGATAAAACAATGTTAATTTACTGTAAAAAAAAAACTAAAAGTAAATATCATACAATGTTTGATGGAAATTAGTAAAAAAATTAGAATCCTAAGTAACGGATGACTATAAAAATATGTGTTTGGAGAATAAAGTAGAAGCTTCAACGAAACATCAACACAGGATATATTGCAGTTTGCGGGTCAGCCTGTCTTTATTCCCACACCATGAACGACAAGGCAGATTTACATTATACAACATTATATGACAGCAAAGAATAGTAAACCATGAAATATGAGTATTTACCATTTTGTAGGAGTATGTACTCTTTTAGTTTGAAATGTATTCATATAGCTTATGTATTTAGTTCTTATACAGACTGTAACAATATGAAAAGTGATGAGACGGGCACATAATAGCGTACAATCAACACACAACACACACACACACACCACACACACACACACACACACACACACACACACACACACACACACCACACACACACACACACACACACACACACTATTCATTAACATTTGTTCACATCAAACACTCACGTTTCTGACTGCAGGGCAATCCGTAAAAAGTCGTCTGTAACCGGTGCAGTAAAGGTGAAATTAAACTGCAGAGACCCTCTTAAAACCGCCTTTATTACGTTTGTGGCACTACGTCCTCTGTGCGCAGGGCTTTTAGTTTATATTTGGTAGTGAGTGTTAGTTACGTGCCGTGTTTATTTAGGGGGAAGTTGATTTTTTTTTGAACAAGTCCATTACCATAGCAGTAAATAGAGCGAGGAGAGCGAAGAGAAGGAATATTTATGTGTAACAGGATTCCACAAGTGTGTACGTATGCATGTGCGTGCGTGCGTGCGTGCGTGCGTGCGTGCGTGCGTGCGTGCGTGCGTGCGTGCGTGCGTGCGTGCGTGCGTGCGTGCGTGCGTGCGTGCGTGCGTGCGTGCGTGCGTGCGTGCGTGCGTTGCGTGCGTGCGTGGCGTGCGGTGCGTGCGTGCGTGCGTGCGTGCGTGCGTGCGTGCGTGCGTGCGTTGCGTGCGTGCGTGTGTGTGTGTGGTGTGTGTGTGTGTGTGTGTGTGTGTGTGTGTGTGTGTGTGTGTGTGTGTGTGTGTGTGTGTGTTGGTGGTGGTGGTGAAGGTTTATCTGATATCATGGCGTCAGTTACGTCAATATTTTTGCTACATTCGCATCCAGCATATAGTCCTGTAAAACGGTGCAGCCATCAGTTATAATCGAACAAAAATAATGAAGCTGTAAATAAAAATGTAACAAATGATTCAAGTGTTATACATAAAACCTCCACAAGCCAACATTCAACACAACATTTTTACATTTTCCGACTAAACTATTGACCTAAATAGAACAATGCCGTAATTTTTTTTTCTCCAGTTCGACGAGATCTACGCAATGGCACAGTCCGTTTAGTCCTAATATGTCACGTTCTCGAGATATATCGGTTTTTTTATTCCAGCAACCTCCTCCTCCTCCTCCACTCTCAACAGCTATGAACTTGTGAATATCAAATACGAAAACAAAATATCAAACGTGTACTTGACAAATTAATTTTCTTAGCGTAAAAATCAAATAGTATTAATGCATCACTTTTATCACAAGCACGGCAGAGGAAATTCATCAGAGACGCGCCGTCATATTTGATCACTTGGCATTTAGTAATACCAATTAACTTTAATTAAAAGCATAATATGAGCCCATTAAATATTCGTACATTCAATTTGCTTGGCCTTTGACCTTCCCGACAATGAATGTATTCCTGGCTTGACTAAAAATTGGACGACGGCCGTGCGAGCTGGACTTCAAAGGGCTCCAGGAATTTAGTTATTCGAGGAATGGTCAGCTGGGTGTGGCCAGCGAAGGGGGGCGACGGGAAGGTGGAAGAGGGGGTTCTCGTGTCTCTGGGTACACAACTGCAGGGAAACACACTTGGATTTAAGGGGAAAGGTGTGAGACGAATGGAGCATCGGCTTGAGAAATATTTGTTGAAAACATCCGACGCAGGGAGGAAGAGAACAAAATTTAAGGTAACGACCATAAAGCCCAAGTTCTTATACTATCCTAAAGCAGCACACTTAGTAACACACATACTCAGACACAACATAAATATAGTCGCATACACAACGCAACTTGTATAAAGAGGAGAAAACGGAGAATTTATAATAATAATCAATATCATGAAAAGATGACGAGAGAGAGAGAGAGAGAGAGAGAGAGAGAGAGAGAGAGAGAGAGAGAGAGAGAGAGAGAGAGAGAGAGAGAGAGAGAGAGAGAGAGAGAGAGAGAGAGAGAGAGAGAGAGAGAGAGAGAGAGAGAGAGAGAGAGAGGTGTATAACCCGGATCATGTCCTCCTTCAGGCCTCCAGTGGGTAGGCCGTCGCGGAAATTCCAAGTCTAACCATATACACCCACCACGACCACCCAAGTCACGAACTACACACACACACACACACACACACACACACACACACACACACACACACACACACACACACACACACACATACACATACACACACACACACACACACACCCACACACACACAAGAAACAACACTGCTGTATCTAAAATCTGCTGGGTGGGGTGAACTATTTCCTTTCTGGTCCTATCTAAAATAACAGGACAGAGGGAGCGATAGGCTGTCTGCGTGGCCCTGCGAGGATATGCCGAAACACGCACGGCGGAAATAACTCTGCAACCTGACTGCGCTACCAAGGACGGACATAGATGTTGGGTGGCGATCTGACCAGCTGGATGGGAGGCTCGTTGGCTGGCTGGCTGGCTGGCTGTCTCATCCCCCACCACCATCATGATAAGTATGTGATGTCACGTACTTGTCAAGGGACTGTAAAAAGCTGACAGTATTTAGATAATAATAGATAAAGAAGGAGGTTAAGGGTATATTATCGGGTTTCGTTGCCCGCTACATCGCACACAGTCGGTCTCCCTCGAGGCGGCGTAGCTGGACAACACGTCGTCAGCTTGTTTATTGATCCCGAGTGAGTGAAACGAGTGGCAACGGCTCCAATTTGCTCACACTTGATTGACATTCTTTTGGATCACAGCGGGAGAAATAGAGTTCCGCGTTTTTTTTTTTTTTTTTTTTGTTAACGAAGACTACTTTGGATCACAGCGAGAGAAATTTCGTTCCGCGTTTTACT